>CATKRY010000026.1:0-21293 GCA_949775005.1 Orthosia gothica
TGACGTTGTGGTATTCACTAGTAACTCTACTTCGAGTTTGGGTTTTATAATAAAACAACCGAATTTATCAGTAAGTAGATAGCACTGGTTTGTAATTTACTGAACTAGGACTGTTTTAAATATTTTTTTATATAAAAAATTGTAAATAGTTATTATATACATATGTAATTACAAAAATATATTATATTGAATTGGTATTGGATAATTCAGTTGAATTGAAACTGTAAATGAATTGAGTTGGATCTGTACTGGAGTTGAATTGTTATTGATTTGTAGTTTATTGTAATTGAAATGAATTGTTTTACATTTAATTGTTTTATTGTATTTAAATTATAGGGAGCAGTGGTGGCCCAGTGGTATCGGCCGCGACTTACAAGTTGTAGGTCGTGGGTTCGAGCCCAGGCAGGCGCTTTACTTTGTGTAAATTATTTCTTCACCACTGCTCTCAAAACGGTGAAGGAAAACATCGTGAGGAAACCGGCATGTCCTAGAACCAAAAATTCGAAGACATGTGACATCCACCAACCCGCACTGGGCCCGCGTGGTGGATTACGGCCCATTCCCTCTCAAACAGAGGAGGCCTGTGTCCCAGCAGTGGGAACATTAATAGGCTGATGATGATGATGATTTAAATTATATTTTTTACAATATAAATTTCATTTTTAAAAATGTAATGCATGAATATTGTAATGTAGTAGAATAAATGGCTTTTTTTTTTTTTATTAGATAGCACTGAATGGTGCGTCCAGATACCGCTGGTGCAATCTAATATTGAATAGACGTAAACATGCAAGTGCTCTGCTACGTATATTTAAGTGTATACCACAGACGTTATTTTAGCACGGTTGAAAATAAGGATGAATCAAAATAATATTTCTTCTATATACAAGGCTAGCATTGTAATAGGAATGTGATGTTAAGTTTCAAATAACTTTCTTAATCTGAACCACTTATGTGTGTACGAAACGTGGAAGGTAACAAAGGACATCTCGCGCCAAATCCAGGTCTTCGTCAACCGATGTCTTCGTCGCATCCTCGGAATTTACTGGCCCGAGATCATCTCTAATAAAGAGCTGTTGGAGAAATGCAACGAGACCCCGATCGACCGCCAGATCAAGCGGCGTAAATGGAGTTGGATTGGTCACACGCTGCGGAGGGATCTTATTCCTAAACAGGCCTTAGATTGGAATCCTCAAGGAAAAAGAAAGCGAGGCCGTCCCCGTCAATCTTGGCGACGTACCGTATTAGCTGAAGCGACAAGCATTGGAATGGCGTGTAGCGAGGTGAAGGCCGAAGCTCAAGACCGGTCTCGAAGGAGGACTACTGTGGAAGCCCTCTGCCCCAGCTAGGGGACATAGGACCTTAAGTAATATGTGTACCTAAATGTAAATTGTTTGCATATTTATTTATTTAAGCATCACGTACAGTATTGGTACATAAGCGGCAACAAGGCAGCAAGCCAACCATATTAGAGTAAAAAAACATCAAATCGTTTTCCTACTTGTAAAAAAATCTGTTGTTAGCTGAATGTGTTCAGCTCAACTTTGTACTTTACTTGTCTAGCGACATTCTTCAGAATATTTCCGTCCTGCAAATCCTTACCAAAATCCTAGCCACATCAAGTATTACTTGAATAGTAAGAAAGTTTTAATGAATGTACTTAACGAGTTTGTTCTTCGCAACACTTGCGGTCCCTTATTAAATATATATTGTCTTTTCAAGTGAGATTGCTTTTTTGGAAGTAATTAACATTCGGTGTATTAATTTGGGTCGTAATTTTATCAAAATTTTATTTACGGTCTAGATTAGGGAGGAGGATAACCTTCTTTTACAAGGTCGGTCGATGAACAGATGAGGGCAGTAGCAGTCAGCTAGATTCTTTTCCGAAGTCGGTGTGCTTGTTACCTATTGTTTTTCATTTTTAGACACCGACTCCTGAAAAGAAAGTTATTTTTCGCTTTGTAGTGTTTTGCTCTATAAGCCGGTTTTTTTTTGGAAAAAGTTTTTTAATATTCTCTTTTTAGTTTTGGTAGGTAGGTAACTCAAATTATCATGCAAATCATTTCATGACAAAGGACATCCCAGACACTATTAGGATACATTGTTTTATTTCGGAGTTCCTTTGACTACCTTCCGGCTTCATCATCAGACCAGTTCGATGGTACTATTTTCATAAGTAACAATTATTTATAAGTATTTGTTTCATCATAGTCGGTTAACTATTCGAGATATTTTATACCCGTGACAAACTTATCACTAACGAGATCCAGTGTTCCTCTGTGGCCTTCTTTATCAGTTCCACTTCACCAAATGATACTTTAAGAGTGCAAATGCTTGCAAAGTTGATGAAAATACCGAAATTGCTATACGTTGCCTATAATACTCAATCTCAGTCCCTACTCATATACATTGCCTAATATTGCATTATTTTAGCATTTTATTTCTTCAAATAATAACACCTCACACTCACTACTCTCAAACAAAAACTCACCACACATACATCACAAACACATCCCCACACACATTTACCTATTCACTATTACGTAGGTACTTCGATATTTATTTTCATTTTTCTTATTATATAATAATAATATGTATAAAAGTAAATCTGATTCGTGTTAACTGAACACAAGTTAACACGAACAATAGGTTGGCACAGTCCGCAGTTGTATAAACCCTATTTTTAAGTTACCTCACAGCTGAACACTGTCTCTTAAAATACAGGTTATCCTAGTTTGAGAGGCAGGGCTCACAATATATGTATACAGACTTCTGCAGCGTAGTTAGAATCTTGTTAATCAGTGTATACTAATGTATGTTTCTTTGTGACAATAAACTATTATTATATTTTAGGAGTTTCCTCGATATCTTCAGGATCCTATCACCAAATTCTGACTTGATGATCTTGGACCACCTGGAGAGACTATGGATACCATTTTAAACAAAAGAAGAATTTTCCAAACCAGTCCAGGCGTCTTTGAGTAATCGGGTAATCTTTTCTTGAAGAGGGTCGAAAACCGACCAAGTGCGCCTTGGAGAAAATATTTGACTTTTAATATATTTGTAAGTAAAATATTCGTATGTTACGCGGTGCTAATCTATGAGGATCGCCGAGACAGCATCGACCCAAATCAACAATCAACATCAGCAGGAGCGTGCCGCGCGACGACGACAACAGAGGTTTCGCAATATCGGAAACGCGGACCCAGATTCACTTTTGATTCACACTTCGATCATTGTCAATCTTTTAGAAATAATTAACTTGTAACTTTTAGTATAATTAAATTCTATTAAATAACCTTTGCTTTTTTTTTTGATCCTCCGGTTGTAGCCCACGTAATTGGCGCAGTCGGTAGGATACCAGTAAAGTAGAGTCAGTGTCGTATCCAACGATTAGTCTACGGGTATCCGAACCTACGGGAGCTGCAGTCCAGAGGAGAATCCGACTCTCGATTCGTCAAGAAGAAGCAATGCTGTAAGTCCTTGAATCTTTCAAGTCCTTGCCTACCTAACTCTTAAGTCTCCTTGAATATCTCAAGCCCTAAGTTAATCCCTACTATATTCTTATATCCTGTCCAATCTATGTTCATGATATTATTTTTTTTCTTATAATTTTTGCGTGTGTGTAAGTTTTAGCGTTCAAGATTTTCCATCCTATGGAATATCGATCTGATAGGTTAGAAAATAGTGACCGAAGTAGGAGTAGGCTCGCGGCTACAGACGAGAACAGGAATTTAGGCGCGATGTCGAGCGACGACGTAGACACGATTTATAAATCCCTAAGATTAGTGCCGGAGTTCGACGGAAACCCGCACGTACTAACCCGTTTCATTAGCATATGCGACCAGTTGGTAGTTACTTATTTTAAAACCGCACAAGGTTATGAACTAACGAATTTAGCCCTCCTTAACGGAATTTTGAATAAGATTACGGGACCCGCTGCTAGGCATATTAATTCCAATGGTATCCCGGATACCTGGCAGGGTATTCGATCCGCTCTGATCAATAACTTTGCTGACCATCGAGATGAGACCGCTTTATACAGCGACTTATCCTTGCAAACCCAGGGTTCCAGTAGCCCTCAAGAATTCTATGAAAGGTGTCAAAAATTATTTAGCACCATAATGACTTATATCTCGCTTCACGAGACAGTTAACACCACTATTGAGGCTAAACGATTGCTATATAAAAAGTTAACCCTTCAAGCTTATCTGAGGGGTCTAAAAGACCCCCTAGGCTCTAGAATACGTTGCATGCGCCCAGAGTCCATGGATGGGGCATTGGAATACGTGCAAGATGAACTAAACACGCTTTACCTGCAACACCGCAATGAGGGAGGACCCAGTAGAAAGGACTGGGTTCAACCGCACCCAAATCATCATTTACCCTTGAACAATTTCACCCCCAAAGTAAACCCTTTTAACGTTCCTGTCATGCCTGGACCATCGAGACAATTTGCGTTCAATACGCCTGGCCCGCAGCGACAGCAGTCAATGCAGCCTTATGTTCAAGGATGGAGACCTAGCATGCCTACGCAACAGCAACCCCGTGGCTTAACTCGTACACAACAAATGATGCGCGCCCCCTTGCCAAATTATCACCCGCAAAGTAACGTTTTTAAAATGCCTCCTAGACCTCAGTCACAACCACAAGCAAGTTATAATAACGCGCCTAAGCCAATGAGCGGCGTCAGTCCTTTTGTGCCCAAAACCTTGCCACCCTCAGGTCACGATTGGAGACAGTATGGTAATCCACCTCCGAACAACCATTTCAGGACACGCGAGATTAATTTCAACGACTTAGACTACGACTATGATTATAGTAATTGGTACTATGCCGATTACGAACAAGATTGCTATTATACCAACGAACAGTACCCCGAACCTGGATATTATGAGGATTCACATCCCTACCACGACACTCCTTCGGTAAAAGAGGTAGACCAAGATACCCAACCTACTGAAAATTTTCAGAAGGTATCCAAATTAGAAAAACCAAAATAGAGCTCAACTTTCATATACAGAGGCAACTCGGGTTTATTCAGATCCAGGATCCACCACTTAAGTTACTAATTGATACGGGAGCTCACCATACCGCAGGACTGTTACATAGAGACACCACAGATCACTATCGCCAATAAGAAAAATCGTCTGAAGGGTCACGTATTGAAGATTATGGACCTACCTGTAGAAGACGTAGACAAACAGCCTCCAGTCCCGACACTAAAACTGAACTCAATAAACTTGGACCACCTACATGCAGCCAATATGAAGATAATGCAACAACAGCCACATATTCCAGCGACGAACGACTACGGAATCTACCACACTACGATTCCAATGTACATAGCACTAACCGGTGCATGTGCACTCATGGGTTACTTTATCTACCGACGGTACTGGTCAGTAGTGTATAATTGGGGGTTCTGGATCACTTGCTCTCGCTTTGCTCGAGCGCGTGATCCAGAACTCCCCAATCATACACTACTATAACATTTACACCTGTAAACCTGCGTGTGTCTAGTAGTCTCCCATTTTTCATTATCAACCTGTTTGTTGCTAACATTAACGAATGTGCGAAGATGCTCACCAGACTCGCTTTTTAAGTGCAATGTGACATCCTATACATAAACACTTTAATAGGGTAAGTATTCCAAACACTTTTTTGTAATATAGTTTGTGCCCTTCACAGCGTTTAAATAAAAACATTTAGGAAAATGTATGGCATGTTGCGTCCAAGGATCATCATAAATCTCCCAATCTTCAATAACACCACCACATGAGAAACATGCTGCAATATCATTTATACTATTTCCATAATAAAAGAATCCTGCGTCAGCCATTTCCATCACTAATCTTTTCTTTTTATTAAGTGTCCCCCAGTAATAATTAAATGAAAATTCACGCATTTTAAATGTGTTATACATGTCATAACGAGGTTTGTATTCATTTTGAGACATGTTTTATTGACTTTCTAATTCAATTAGGTACAAACGTATAATGGTATGGTCCAGCTTTTGTCAGCAACATATAAAGACTGGACAGAAGTAGGAGGAGGGGAAAGAAAACTAAGATGCATTTCACCTAACTACAGAAATAAAAACAATAAAATATTTATTTTAGAATTTTATTGTCAACGCACCACTTATTTAAACACAATACATTTTTTAAAGCACATACAGAGTCATGATAAATACAGTTATATAAATCTTGAGAATATTTATATTGATCGTATAAGCTTATCAAACTTGAACATCCTTTATCTTCTAAATTGAATATATTACAATTACTATTTCTTAAAATATGCTTTAACCACAACACTTTTTCTAAACCCTTAACGTAGATACATTTATCTCTTAAAATATCTATAACCAAATTCTGATAATTAGAATAGGGAACAAATCCTTCACACCAGCATATCTTTCTGTTACGTTCAATCCAACTTACTTGTTTTTTTTCTTGCTTCGTTAATTTTGAAAATGGAAATGGTGGCTTAATTAAAAATATTTGTAATGTTTTATTATACAATATAGCGATTTCTTTTATTATAAATTCATTTGTTTCTGTTTTAAAGCCTTGAATATCCACAATAGCAATCATGATAACCTGCGCACAATGTTGCTGAGAGGTTTGTATTCTACAAGTCGATCGTTTATAATCAAACAATATGCAGTCGTCTTATCTGGTATTGCTGTAGAACATTCAATTTCCAACCTCACGTCCACTGGACCAGTTTTTAGGCTATCGTTTTGTCTTGAGCAGTCTAAGATAAAGAGAGGGGCTTTTTCTTTGAATTCCTTTAGGTCAAGCAACGGGTCTACTGGATAGTTGTAATACGACTGACGAAATTTCACAAACATTTCGTATAATATACTATATTTGTTCTCAGAAAACTTTAAACCTAAAGGTTCATATGGATAATATTGTGAATTCAAAAAGAGCGTAACGTTTGTTACTTCGCAATGATCGAATACTGAACTGTCTTTAGTTTTATTATTTTTTCGATTAGTTTGTAAACAAAAAATTACATATCTGGGTTTTTCTAATTGTGAAGCAGTTTTAATAGACCAAGAATGCTTTGTGGTTTTAGGTAGTAATGGATACTCATATAAATCCCAATTTCTATACGCCATCTGAATAGGTTTATCTTTTTCTAAATGTTTTAAAAGTGACAGCCGTTCTCGGTCTGATACTTTTATGTGCGGCACCCTCCACTGAACTCTTTGCACATCTATTTGAAAATTAACAACATCATCAGTAAGGATAACGCTATTTAAATTAGTGTTACTTCTGTTCAGTATAAGTTCATGTTTACAATTTATCACTATTTTATTGTAATCCTCTGCAAACCCTAAAACTTTATTTAGTGGTATTACAGCACTAAAATGCCCATCACTTTGAAATCCCTCTAAACACCAACCCCATAGGGCTGCAACTTTATTTTCTGCTTCATTTAATGAGATGTATGATTTTATTGTTGACGTTATTCCAGAATTTTTTATGCGGTCTATTTCAATACCATTCATTTCGTATCTAATGTCTTGAAACAAAAACATAACAGGGTTGTTAGTGAACGCAACAATTTTCTTGATTGGATTCCCATCTTTACCGAAGAGCTTCGCTTGTCCTTCGATGTAAATTGAACTGGCTGATGGTAGCACGTATATGTCTTGCTGGTGGATGGGAATTCTGATTTCATCGTTTTCTCTAAAGCTGCTATTGTAGGGATTGTATGAATGGACTTCATAACTTTCGATCGAAGTGTCAAAGTGCGGTAATTCAGCAATCTGTAGTATATTCATATTTTAAATCCTAGAGCTTTAAGAAAATCTTTATTTACTTTAGTCAATTTCTTAACTTTTTTCTTGCGTCTTTGCACCTTAGCAATCGCAGAAGAACTAAGTCGTTTTTCATTCGCTTGAGTGTTTTTATAATATACTATCATTTTGTTTTTCTTAAATGAAGACGTAACTGAATTTGTTTCCCTCCAAAGTTAACACAGTGGCCAAATTGATCTACAATCTTAACCGATACTAATGAAATTATATTTTTGTTTACTGGAAAGTAAATAACATTTTGCGGTATTTCCACACACTGATGACCTGGAGTAGTATCAGACACGAATTCGTGAATAAAATGAGTTGGTAATCCGTTGCAATACGAACCGTGAACAAGATCACATTCGATTTTTATTACAGACAGACCTCTGTTAATAATGGGGATATTTGGTGTTGATTGTAATACTGAAAAGTATATCAAACCGCACTCATATTGATCTGTCAAATGCAGCGGTGGTTGAAAGTATGAAACCAATTCAGATTTATGTCCAGAGATGGTAAACGTAGTAGACATGCTTCTATACTGACTTCTTTCGACAGATCCTGTTTATTTTATCCCCCCCCCCCACTACACCAAAAATTCTTCAAAAAGTTTAAACAAAGATGTCCACAATTATAAGGGTGATCACGTTGAATATTATCATAATTATAATGAACTTTGGATCCCAAGTATTTTATAAATTCCTTTGGAGGCTTAAGATTTCCATAACTATCAAAATATTCAATATAATCATTGTATTTTGCATAGGCTACCCAATGAGAACCAAGATTTTTAGAGCTATCTAAATTTATAACACCGCATTCTTTTTTAAAAGGGTATTTAGGGAGCTTATCTCTCATAAAGACGCCTCTGAAATAGGGAATATTATTTCCATACTTCAAAATGTCTAAATTACTCAAGGCTCGATTGGGTAGCCGATATCTTAGTTTTTTTCTTTCGATACAAAAATTCCGAGTCCACCTTTATGTGGTTTAAGGTGTAGTCCTTTTCCGATGCAGAGAGCTTCCATTTTTTCATTGTGTCTCCTCGATTCTATCAACAATTTTTTTGCCATCTTGAATTCATTTATGGTTTTAGCAATACCGGCTGCACCGCCTGCTAAAGCTCCCGCCGCAGATAAGCCCGCAAAAATCGGAATCAAAGGCAATACTCCACCAGTTTTTGGTATAGGAATAACACGAGGAAGTTTAACGGATGAATCATCAGCTAATTTTCTGGCAGCAGCCATAGCTAATTCTATTGCCACTTTCTTGCATTTCGGTTTTAATTTTTTGATATGTCTTTTCGTTTTTCTAATAACATTTTTAAATTTGTTTTTTAATGCTTTTTCAGGTTTAATTTTGGGAGAACACTTTTTGCTATCTTTTTTTAGGCCAAAACCAGTTTTGATTTTTGTTGCCATAGCGCTGCTTACTAAGCGTGCTGACAGTTTTTCTCCTACAGTCGCATCTGAGGCAAGTGCTCGCTCTTTAGCCATATTTAACAAAACTAAATCTGCCTTGTGGCGATCCTTTAGGTTTGAAGACTTGTGATAGGCAATGTCGTGTTGTTTGCAATATTCGTCTAATTTATTAACACCTTTATCTCCACGCGCAAGCCTTTTAATTAATTTAGTGCCAGGCCCGCAATAATTGTATCCCGGTAAATGTAACTCAAATGGTAAATGATTTATAATCCAATTGAGAAGACTACTCTCTTCAATACCCATCATAAGACTGAAACATTTGGACTGAACACTTAATAAATATTCGATTTATCAATCCAACTGTTTTCAGAAGAAGGCAAGCCTAACCATTTTACCAAAACCCGGTTTCCTTTCCTTCTAAGAACTTTTTCAACCAAATATACATTAGGATTTTTTGTCTTTTGAAGCTCTTGTACATAAAATGCACCTAGAATGGGCTGGCCCCTGATTGCATCTTCAATTAAATAGGTGATAGGAGTTGTTTTTTGAATTTTTTGAATTTTAAATATTTCTGTCGACCAGTTGGGAGTATATCCTTTTTCAAATGTCCCCTTATACTTACTAATGCGTACATAATCACCCTCTTTAAACTTGCTTTTTATGCTATCGGTTTTTACCAGCCTAAAATATCTTTGTAATATGCGTTTTTTATTAGTATTGTCCACGTTTGCGGGGATTTCATCAATTGTGCGATGATAGGTGTGATTGTATTCATAAATAACTTTATTAAGAGTATTATCGATCCAGTTATAGCTTCCTTTTAGACTAAATTCTTTATAAAGTTTAGACTTCAATGTTCTGATGAATCGCTCAACAATTGAAGCTTTTTTTGTTGAGAAGGTTGAATAATGATTAATATGATAAGATCTCACAAGTTTTTTAAATTTATCATTATAAAACTCTGCCCCATTATCAGTTTGCAGATTTTTAGGCATACGCCCTTTTTCCAATAAAATCTTGAAAGAATTGCATACAACATCTTTGGTCTTACTTTTCAAAGGAAAGATCCATGCATATTTTGAAAATGTGTCAATAACAGCAAGAATAAATCGAAAATTTTTATTGTCTTTAGAAATTGATTGCATATCAATTAAGTCCGCTTGCCATAAATCATCTATATCTTTCATAATAACATGTCTTCGCGGAAAGTTTACCCTTGCATTTTTATGAATTTCGTTTACTACGTCGGCTTTACTCATATCTTTAATTCAGTATATCAACATTTGTCTTGAACCCACCATTGATACTGAATAAAAACCATAGTATCTCCACTATTTATTATTGAATTATGTCAGCTTCTTTTAATTCTTCAACTATCGATAAAATTTCATTATCATGATTGGTATTGCCAGCATCTCTCGAAGCTACTAATAATTTTAATCTCTCAACCAATTCATTGGGATCATCCCAATATATCAAGTCGGTGTTGGTTTTGTACTTCTTTAACTTTGGCAAGTTTCCTCCAAATTTAGTGTGAACAAGTTTATCATCGTTTGACGATTCGGAAAATAGGTGTTTGATTATTTTACAATATTTTATACCTTTGTCACCTCTTATTTGACCTTTAGGATTAAAATCTCTTTTATGCGCATTTGTATAATGTAACATATCCTTATAGACAAGTTTATCTTCGCTCGATATTAACTTTAAATCAGGTTTTCTTCGGAGTAAAAGTTCTTTTAGACCAGCAGTTAAATTGTAAGCTTTGTCACCGATTTTAATTAAAATGGTACTTTCGTTATTCAAATTATCAATTTTAGAAAATGATACTGTTGAATTACCCATCAATAAAGTATTGTTTTCACTTCTAATTCCAAACGGTATACTAATACCATCATAAATACCAAAGATGTCATCACCTTCTAATGAAAATTCTAAATTATCAATCGATTCCTTTTTAGCATTTTGTTCGACTAATTGGGTAGATTTTATTTTTGGATCGTAATAGTCATTGATCTTTATAGATGAACTAGCATTATTTTCATCGGATTCGATTCCTCCAAAATTTTTTAGAGTTGTATTATCATTTTTATTATTTTTTTCTGCAGATCTATTAGAATTAACTAAAGTCTGAAGAGGATCTGTCACAGGTTTTAGCATTTTATCAAGTGACAAGTTCATTGCATGTTCCTGATTTTTCATATGTTTTATTTTATTTTTTATGGAGTCAACAGACTTCATTAATTCCATTTTAATATTTTTCTCCATATTATGTAACCACAACTGTGTTCAACTAAGAGAGGACTAACACTAGCAATGTTTTTGTATACAATTCATTTATATGTACATGTATTTGCTTTCATTCAAATTTAAAAAAAAAAACAAAATTCTGTCTGTACCTTCCATTATTTAATGATGAATCTTTGTTAATAAGAAGAAAGTTGTAAGGGTTACTCCAAACACTTTTACAAATTTCTTTGAACTGATTCCACGGTACATCAGAGTTGACATGTTCTTCATAGATGTGCTTTAAGTTCACATCATCTTGTTTAAATATTATAAGAAAGTTAGCATTATCGCGTAACAACTGTTTCGGGATTTTTGAATAGGTTTGCGATAAATAAAAGCAATCAATTAGCTTATGTCTACCCATACAGAAATAATTACGGATATTTGTTTGATTTTCACATACAACATCATCAAATATAAATACAGAATTTGGTAAAGCTTCACTCGGAGATATGACATCTTTATCGTCATTGAACTCATAAAATTTTATCTGAGGCACTCTTCTTAATACTTCCCGTAAAAAACAATATTTTGGTTGAAAATTAGTCTTCGAGTAAAGGTAAAGGTTTTGAAATTTGAGCCCATTTTCATGCAGTAACAAACTGATCACAACGTTTGTTTTACCACAATTTGAGGGGCCGCAAATTATACAACGAATCGTATTTGGCAACAAAGCGCTATGTCTAATCTCTTGAGGAGACTCACCAAGATTTATATTTTTAACGTTAAGTGATATGGGTTGTTTGATCAACTTCATCTTGCCAATTAATTTAATTATTAACTAACATAAACATATATACTTTATTTGGGGACTATCTTTAGACTTGTCCCAACAGGAATGGTTCTAGTCTCATCTTACAAGATAGGCATGTATAAATAAGAGCTACGTAATGATCCATATTACTCATCGCAAATCAAATAATTTTTGCATGTGTTATAAAAATAAGCGATCACTTCTCAGCTGGTGTTCTATGCATAAGCAGATCGTTTTTGTTAACGATTTTATATTTTCAAGGTAAGGTATTTTTTTTTTAAATTTATTTAATTAATTATTTAAACTAATAATAATAATTATGTAATGCATCTCTTTTTTTACAGAATTATGTCACACTCACCATCGTACAGCCCCGTTGTAGATATGACCGCCCCACAAAATTTAGCGGTATGTAACTATTAAGATTATCTTAAATCAAACATTAAATCCATAGTTCATGCTGTTTAGTTATAATATTCTTGGTATTCTTTCAGAATGCGATAGAAGACTCAGACCCTGTCACCAATCCGTTTTACTATGCTCAAGATGGGGAGAGCTGGTATGCGGAAGTAGCAGCTAAAACATGTGAGGAGAGTCGAAAAAAAAAAATAGAGGAACGAAGATTGAAGAAGAAAAAAAGTAAATCTTTTAAAAACTCTTCTTTTATCATGCGTAAGGAGCAAGGACGTGTTCACCAATTAATAAAAATTATGGTCTTTGATCTGGATGGCCGTGATATGGAAGAAATAGACACTGAAACTGATAATGCGAGTGTGAATGTGCAGTATTTAGTGACAAGTGACTATGACGATATCGTTGACAAAACTGATCATTTAGTAAGTAAAATAGTGCAAAAGTTAAGCAAATCTAATGTATAATGTTTTATTATTGTAAAAAGTTAATTTAGTTATTATTTGAATGTATTCTTGGTAAAGCAAAATAAATGTTTAAATTTAGTTAAAAATTAAGTTCACCTACAGATAGACCTTAAATGCAGTTCATATGTTATTGTTTAATTAAATGTGTTATAATAAATTAAAATTGATTCTACATAATGTGTTTTAATCGCCTAATAAATTAGAACAGATGAAACTTCTTATTAATAAACACTGCATATAGTTATGACAAACTTATATAAATAAAAACTATGTCATCATCTATGCACAGTGTTTATAAATAAGAGGTAAAATCTTTCGGAAAGGGAAAACAAAAACAAATGAATATAGATTATACATTTATTGATTATACGATTATAGTTACATTCATTTTATGAACATAGATTATACATTTATTGATTATATGATTATAGTTACATTCATTTTTTTACATTTTTTATTCGATTATTTATGTTGATGCAAGGCTTACTTAAACATTAAAAATATTAACTTAAAGCTCATTTTTAACAGTAAAATGTGGCTAGATTGGTCAAATTAGTTTAGATTTGATTATCGTAGTCAGTTTTGTTACTTTTCAATGTAAAAAGCAGCATTATGATTTGCGGTTACTATAACAGCAAACCAAAACACAGCTTTTTTATTAAAAAGTAGCAAACTGACTACAATAATCAAATCTAAACTAATTTGACCTATCCAGTCACATTTAACTGTTAAAAATGAACTTTAAGTTGATATTTTTAAAGTTTAAGTTAGCCTTGCGTCGACATGTACATATTACATACTTATATAAATTTAAAATTTTAAGTAGCTTTTATATCTTACGATATAGGTTTAGCTCAGTAGAACAAATAGAGTACTAAAGTATTGAACTATAATGTCCCCATGGTAAAGTGTTGAAACAATCCTCAATTCTCTGCCTTTTATCGTCATCACTATTAAGTATGAGCTTATTTAATTTTTGTGTAAAAAGTTGATGATTTTTAGATCTTATAACATACATATCATCTCGTAGGTTATCATTAAACATTAATGCCCTTTTATATTTTTCAATATCCAATTTTTTCGTTATTGGCTTTGTTACTCCCTTTGCTTTCTTTATTGTTTTATTTTCAGTGCGTACACAATACAACTTAGCTCGTAAACCTACAAATTCTGAAATAATCTCTCCACCCAATTCGTCTTTGAAATAGCCGGGCATTTTCATGTTGGCTTTAGGTAACCCATATATATTGTTATCCTCAAAATTGCTTGTGTCAAAATAACGAATATTGTTTTTCATATCCTCATAAAAATCATCAGTTTTTACAAAATAAAGCAAACTGTCAGTATCAGTATAACATAAAATTACATTGTTTCCATATTTTTTTTTAATTACAGAATAATGAAAATTGTATAAATGTGTTTTAGAAATTTCAAGAATAGAAAATCCGATATAAATAGGACGATCTAATATAACTTTTGTCTTATTTAATTGAATAGCTACTAAACTTTCGGATAAAATTGACAAATCTTTAAAATGTGGTGCGCTAATATACCTTTCAGCACCAAACAATTTGTTGGTTGTATTTAACTTATCTTTCCATAATTTTACGAGCCTAACATCAACTTGTTTCCGTTTGTTTTCAATTGTTTTCCCAAAAATAGAATTGTTTTGTTTCTTAAAAAAATCTTTTTCAAAATCAGATTTAGCTTTTTGCCTGAGAGAAGTATTTAATACTATATAAGGTTTTAAAAAGTTATCTTGATAGAATGATAATATTTTATATATTTTCAGCAATATTAAACCATTTTCTAAGCACTCTTGTAAATGTGCATAATGGATAACAAAGTGATGTTTGCTGTATAAATTTGCAATTAACTTTTTACACTTGCTTTGCATAGGAGAATATTTTTCGGCAGCAAATGGCAGATCCGAATGAGCATTATGAATGTTAGGGGGGTAATATAAATCTACCTCTAAAATGTATCCTTCATCACCGTTTTTGTTAACATCATTTATATTGAACTTATTTATTTCATTATCACTAAGAAATCGGAAGTTACGCATTGGAAGTTTCTGCATCATTGCAAAGCCGTATAAATTCACACAGTCAAGATAAATAAGGTATGTGCTTGCCTTGTCCTTATTATACGATGATTGATATTTGTTATTAGCTTTGGCATATCTTAATGAACATTGGGCAAGGCCTCCCCGAATTCCATTTTCTAGCATTTGGTACATTTCTACATCCGATATTAAATCAAGCTCTACTTTAGTGTACAATAGCATAGCATCCCAACTTAACGATGGTGATGAAACATAATAGCATGGATCTAAATTATAATAAAGTAAACTCATTTCTCGAAACTTTTCGAAAATATCGCATAATAACAGTACATCACATTTTAAATAAAGGTCTGTATACTCTCCCAAATTTTTTATTTTAAAAGTTTGCCATACGTTTAAAGCATGTTGATAATCTTCAGTTGAAATATTTTCTCCCGATAGTTTACTGAAAAATTTTGACTGTTCAGGCAGCTGCGTTTCATCATATTTTTCCCATTTGTCTACATAGTCATAACAATATACGCCTTTTCTACACGCTAAATTAAATAAACGATCATGATTGAAAAACAAGCGCATGTTTAGAAAATCATCCGAGTGCAACGTTTTTACCAATTTATCTAAACTAGTACTTAAAAAGTTAAACGAATCAATAAATTTCAACTGAACTATATTTTTATTATCAATAGGTATGAATTTTGTAAACGATATGTACTTTTCTTTTGATTTAGGAATTAAAGTAATTTTGCCAATTATATCAGACAGCTCTTTTATAAATAAATGGCAATCATATCCAGATAGATTATGAAAAATTATAGGTATGTATTGACATTGTTTCAAATTTAAATTACAAGCATTGTGTGCAGGACCTCTATATTTACCTGTGAAATGATCATGATCTTTAACTTTTTTATCATTTTGTACAAACTTGGTTTTACATATGTGGCACAATTGAGCTGTTTTAAATGAGTTTAACTCATCAGAAGTAAGAGGCAGCATTGGCTGTTTATTTTGTAAAATTGTATACAACCTTTCTACGTCATTTGTAATGGTTTCAACAAATGTTTGTGCACAGTTTGGACCTCTATAACTAACAAAATCATTTAATTCAGGTTTAGATTTACAACAAATATAATAAGCATACGATGATGCTTGATGTGACTGTACAGATTCAGTAAAAAGAGATTTATTTTTGTCTGAGTATTTGCAAAGCAAACTTTCAAAATCTCCGTATATTACAATTGGAATTCTCTGGGTTCTCTCAATGTTTGAAAATTGTAATTTGCTATGTTCATTGGGCAAAACTGTTTTTATTTTACCGCAATTGTGATTTAATAATTTATATTCATTGTCATAATACAAAAAACACTCATCACATAAAAATACTTTAGATTTATGTTTGGTTAATTGTCGGTGCACAAGGCGACTAAAGTTTTTTATTAAACAAAAATGTGCTTTACCATCTTTAGTTATGTACAATAAATTGGCATGTGTAAGCTTTCGTTCACGCGTTAAATATAGAGGACCCGTTACATGATTATTAGCTTCAAGACCATAAACATTCACACTTATAGAAGGATTATTTTTCTCAAAGATTTTAATATCAGTGAAACTTGGTGGAAAAGACATATCATTTATGTTTAAAAGCAACGTATAGTGTGGGTACGATTTCATTCTATTAGCATTCACTCTTTTCGGAAACATATGAGCAATAATACACCACAAAAAACAATTATTGTCATTGTTGCGTATATTCAAACATGACTTTGTGTTTTTTATAACCGCAGGCAATTCTAAATATGTTCCAGCTCTTAAAGGATTGTACTTATTTATGTTTATTTCCAAATGGTTTATACAATTAATAGCCCAACCAGATTCAGCAAGTTCAAACTCTAAACATTTAGATATTAATTTTTCAGAGCATTTCAAATACATATTATAAATATTTGTGTTCGGAACTGCTATCATATATTTAGTGTTGAAAGATTTCATAGAGCTTTCATTATTTTTTGGCAAATTGTATGACACAAATAATTCAAAATTAACTTTAATTGCTTTATGTTTTTGAATCATAAGATTGATAACTTCACATACAGATTTTGAAATTTGATTTAAAAACGTTTCTGGAATTATTGTATCTTCACTAGATTTAAGTGGATTCACTTTGTAACTTATGATTCTATTTTTAAACGCAGTAGCAATAATTTGAATATTTTCGAATTCAGAGCAGAGTAATCGATTAGATTTATGAATATTTGTTCTACTGTGTGCTGTTAATTTTGATACATAAATATTACAGTCTTTACAAAAAAACATGTTCATTTAACTTATCTCAAATTTACAAAAAAAGCTTTTTTTTACTAAATGTACTTGTATTTTTATTACAGTTATTCTATTCTTTATATTTTTTATAACAGTAATTCAATTTTTATTTAACAGATGGTAAATTCTCATTTTAAAATTTCTTAGTTTTTAATATCTTATTTCGGGTTTTTAAATTTCTTAGTTTTTAATATCTTATTTCGGGTTTTTAAATTTCTTATTTTTCAATTTCGATTTTACATCGAAACTCTGAAAAAAAAGGTACATGTATTAAAATTATTATTCTAAATCAAATAAATGTTCTCATATTTCTTTATAAAGACTGTATCTAATATAAAATCAGTTTGTAAAAATATGTAAAAGAGATTAAATAGATTTATATAAAAAAAGGTTAAACAATTTATATTAAAGTTATTCGCAAATTACAAAAAAACTTGCACATAAAGAGAGCATAGAAACTGAATAAAATTAATTTTAATTTAATTTAAGGTTTACTGTATAGAACAGGCTGAATTTCTTTAAACTCTTCCTTTCCAGTATTCACAAGGTGTGTCAAAGCCTTCCACACAACATTATCTTTATCGGTCGATAATTTTAACGTTACAAGAGATTGTTTCCAACGCTCGTTTGGGGCAAGCTTTTCCACTTCGTTTGTATTATAAACTCTTAATTCAAAATAATACTTTCCAACCCTGCCCGGGTCTGATTGAAAAGTATAACCATCAGCCACTCGCTGACTGATGCAGCTCTTCAGTGTGGCAGCACGGACCAGCGGTCGAGATGATTCCTCCTGAAATACATAAGATAGCTAGTTTTAATAAAAATAATAAAACGCAAGGGCACCACGTCGATTAATCTACCTTTATAATACTTATAAATAATCTTTTAGAAAAGTATATTTAAACGCATGGACCTACGAGTAGTTGAAGTAGTAGAGTAGCAAATAAGTATAATTTGATGGAGAAATCGCACACTGCAAAAACACTGATAGTTTATGAATGTTTCTAAATGAAATGGAAATTTAACGTTTGAATGTTTAAAAATTAAAAAAATTGAAAAAAATCTTACCTCAGAGTCTGAAACGATGGAAATCCGTTTTCTTTTTGGAGCTAGTGTTGTAGCAACTGCAAGCCCGTCGCTATCAGACTCTGATTCTGAAGCGAAAGGGCTTTTAGAAAGCAAAGCCTTCTTCTTCCGAGACACTTTTTTATCTCTCTTCACAGCTTTTTTTTTTGAGCTGCCCCCGATTTTTTCTTTTGTTGCTCGAGAAGTTGAAGGCGTGGAGTCCTCTTCTTCAACCCAAAAAGGATTATTCATCGACTGCGCCCTGAAATCATTGTTAAAATGCAATAAATAATTTTTGTTACCAACATTTCGAGCAACATGAAACAACAGCATCTGTATTCTTCAAAGGGTTAGATAAAGAGGTGGGGTTAGGCCTCCCCTACTTTTACAGGAACTTTTTGAAATCTCATCGAATAGGGAATAATATATTTACAGTATCAGACAAAAAAAACCTTAAGAATCGAACCCAGGTCTTATGTTTATTGCATGATAGAGCAACGAAGCAAGAATTGTTAAAAGTTTGTAAAAATATTAATATTATTATGAAACTACAAATACAGTACCTAAAAGTACAGTAGTTTTAAAATATTAAACTAATATATTGTCTTAACTTAATTGAGTAACTTCAGTCATAATACATGTAATTAAACCGTCGTATAAATCGAAGAAAAAATTATTAAGGATCGATTTTTTAATAGTCAGTTAGGTTTTACCTGAGGAATAAAAATGGTAGCTTGACAGCTTTTGTATAGAAAATTATGTCAAAAATGTCTTATTTATTCTTCAGTAAAAAATTACCTGGCTATTGAAAAATCGCCTAAAAGAAAATATAATACTCACATACTTTGTATCAGCAACACTTGAGAACAACCACAAACAAATTTAAACTCACTGTTCAGTGAAATGCACTTCAGCACAACAATGACAAAAATAAAAGGAATAATATCTCAGATGCTTATTTTATAGACCTGAATCCTAAAGCCTTAGTCATATGTTAGTTTCCAACAAAAATTGCTTCGAATATTTAATTAAAACAATATTTGTTACTAGAATTTCATCTCTATCACCGGAGCACTTAAAGTAGATTTTTATTTTATTCATTTCTCATATTGAAATCACAATGTGAATGCTTCCTATTACTCTAGTTAAAGAAAGTGTTTTCGCAGCACTTTATCCTTATTAGAGTTTTTGGAGGCAACTGGAGACGAAAATCGTAAAAGGAATGAGGTGTCAATTAACTCTGGCTGATTACATACAAACAATACAAGAAACCAATAAAATTAGAGCTCTGATAGTTATTTGTCTTGTATACAGAAATGTCGCCTTATTCTTTAAGCTCTCAAGTTGTAAAGACTGTGCTAGATATAGCTATCCTGCTCATTTTAATGGTAATGGAAAGGGGTGGCAATGGATTTCAACATTATTATTTGTTATAGAATTCGTATTATGATATTGCAGAATTAGGCTGGGTGAATATTGAATGTTGGGAAATACAACAAACAGAATTTTATTTTTTAATATTTTAATTAAAATAGTAGATAATTACCTAATCTTCCAAGACATAATTCCTTACCTAATGTAACATCTATATTAAGTTGTGTAACCATAGGACAAAGTGGTCCAATATTTTATCACATCTTTGACAACACATTGGCTAAGAGCTCGACTCGCTGTATCACAATGCAAATAGTAGGTTTAATAGATGCTGCAACTAGTCCGCCAAAGTGTTGCGGGTTCGATTCCCACACGGAACAAATGCACATTTGTTCGGGTTTGTTTGGATTTTTGTTTTTATGATTTTTACTAGCTTTTCATATAGTTTATTCCCTTCACGACGTTTAAATAAAAACATTTAGGAAAATGTGTACCATATGTTGCATCCAAGGATCATCGTAAATCTTCCAATCTGAAAAGCGATCCAGTAATTTTGCCATATTTTCGACGACACGTTTGGCGCTTTGAATAAGAGCTCGACTCGCTGCATCACAATGTAAATATTAGTTTATAAGCTACTAAATGCGTCAAGTGTCGCGGGTTCGATTCCCTCACGGAACAAATAAGTATTTGTTCCGGTCTGGATTTTGTTTTCATGTTTTATATTTTGTCATTATTTAATTGAATATAAATAATAATATTATTATATAGAATTTATCGGGCGCAAATCTAAACACCTCGCTATTAAGAATTATTTTATAGAACATAAATAACACTTGGACTTGGAAATCGAACTGGGTGCCTCATGCTCGGCAATCGCAAAATTGAAATCGCTAGACCAATGAACGAACTACATATTATGCAAGTAAATTGTTGATCTACTAATTGATGCACTCTGCATTGTTCTACCTATGAATATCATAGGTCGATTCGTCAAGTAATAAAATGTAGAGACATAAGTTGATCAACGAGTCGAACTTGATATTATTGTTTATAAACTTGAAGTACACATCGCGCCGTTGATTAGAACGTTTTGCATGACAACCGCTCCGACTGGTAAAAACAAACCTGTATCAAGCTGTCCACGATCCACTTTGAATGAAACACAATACTCAATCTATATTAAGAACTATATCGCAGATCGCGTTAGTAGTGTATGATTGGGGAGTTCTGGATCACGTGCTCGAGCAAAGCGAGAGCAAGTGATCCAGAACCCCCAATTATACACTACTCCTGTATTCTCACG
>CATKRY010000027.1:0-19604 GCA_949775005.1 Orthosia gothica
CACCAACCCGCAATGAGCCCGCGTGGTGGATTTCGGTCCATTCCCTCTCACAGAGAGAAGGCCTGTGTCCCAGCAGTGGGAACATTAATAGGCTGATGATGATGACACATTAGCCCAAACGGAGCCCTATACAGTCACTCACGTGTCCGTCTGTCTGTCTGTCCGTCTGTTTGTCTGTCTGTCTGTCGTCTACCACTAAGGCTTTACAGCCAAAAGGTTGGAGCTACAGTCTTCAAATGTTCACAGTATAAGCATCTTGTTAACCCAAAGCCATTCAAATTGTCAAAAAATATTTTTAAAGGTTTTTAAGGGGGGTTCCCATAAAGCAAAAGGGGGCGCGAAAAAATAATGACCTACCCTATTGAATGGGGTATCATTGTTTAGGGCTCAATTAGTAAATCAATGCTGTATTTTTTTGTTTTAAACAATATTGGAAAACGAAGGAATGAGAAGCCACCAAAGTCAGCTTTTTCTTACAAAATTTTGGTCCGAGGATTTTTTTGACGTATGACGTATATTTTACTAAAAAATACCACTATATTGATATATCATATTTTCTTTGAAATTTCCTTTTTCTCCTATTAAAACCAACTTGTTTTTGCGGTTTGGTACGGAACCCTTAATGTGCGAAGTCCGACACGCACTTGACTGGTTTTTATATGATTCATGAAGTGAGTTCATGAATAATATAAAAACCGGTCAAGTGCGTGTACTAATTTAAACATAAATTCTAATTTGCACATAAACAAATAGTACCTATATAGTTTGTTTTAAAATCTTTACTGAAAATATGAAAATGATAGGCATCTGCCTCACCATTATCTTGTTGCACTTTATCCAAATTTATTAGGAGTCGGCAAAACATGTTTTCTTCTTCGATAATTTATTTTTTATTTAAGCTTCATGTACAATAGTGGTACATAGGTGGACTTAATGTCACAATGCATTCTCTACCCGTCAACCTTTGGGTGACTTTGACAACGTTGTGAAAGGGTACAAAGTAATATCTAAAAATATTTTTTTTCTTACGAAAATGTACTTACTTACATATACAATAATAATACACACATTCAAATAAAATATACTAATAAACACTTCAACAAATACCAATAAAAAAAGAGAAACCTATTAATAATTATGAATGACTACACTTCTGTCTTTAGATGAGAGCTATTTAGTCTAACTTAAATTAAATATTGGTCATGAACTTTTGTTTTAAAGTGAATTTGCTTTCAGCATTTTCAGCCATAATGTGTAGTACTTAATAGTCGAAATCTCAACAGTCATAGTAAAATAGACAAGACCGGTTCTAAATTATATAAAAAAATATATATATAAAATATTTTATAAGTTTGAGGTGTATTGCTGTGTGTATCTGTATATATGTGTGGTGTCTGTCTATGACATCATAGCTCCAAAACGGATGAATTGATTTTGATTTAGTTTTTCTGTTTGAAAGGTGACTTTGTCGAGAGTGTTTGATTAAAATCGGTGTAGCCGTTCGTAAGTTATCCGCATTTTACTCATTGAATCTGGGTTTTTTGGCTGCAAGTGCTTATCTAATCCGTGTATTTTTTTTAAACTGACTGAAGAGACCTTAACTGAAAACTGCGTAATATCTTCTGAGGTACAAAGCCCTAAACAGAACGCACCAGGGATCTATCAGGTTTTTAATTAATTTGCCACTCGACGTCTGACCGGCCACAATTGCTTTTGAATTACCGTTCTTAATTATCATTCATGATGAAATTGTCGATGCATTTGTACGTTTGTCGAATTTGTTGTACACTTGTATAGTTTGCTCATTTTCGATGTCCATGCGATAATGTTCTGACTGTTGTTGTTGCGTTATTGGTAAAAATTTAATGATTTATTTTTCAAACATCTAGATGGTTCAAAAATTTATATATATTTTGAACTAGATATTTGACAGATGCTATTGGACTGTGTGAAGAGTGATATGAAAAAAAAAGGAAGTCAGTGTTAGCTTGATGGTTGACAGGACGGAATAGAAGATGAAAACTTGTTGCGATGACCCTAAGTTACATGGGACAAAGGGAGGAAGATGATGATGATGATAATGTTTTGAAAGACTTTAGCGGTGCTAAGCGTTTTTAACGGCAAAGTATATTATTGCCATAATATACTTTGCCCAAATTTGTATCAATGGTCGTTTTTAGGGTTCCGTACCCAAAGGGTAAAAACGGGACCCTATTACTAAGACTCCGCGGTCCGTCCGTCTGTCTGTCACCAGGCTGTATCTCATAAATCATGATAGCTAGACAGTTGAAATTTTCACAGATGATGTATTTCTGTTGCTGCTATAACAACAAATACTAAAAACGGAATAAAATTTATATTTAAGGGGGGCTCCCATACAAAAAATGTGATTTTTGTGCCTTTTTTTGCGAAAATGGTACGGAACCCTTCGTGCGCGAGTCTGACTCGCACTTGGCAGGTTTTTCGTTTAAGCTATAAATTGAGAATACTGTGAGCTGATAGTGGGGACCTAAATAGTCTAAAATAATGCTCATTCTGAGAGTGATATGATCTTCTTTGGTTCTTAAAAAACAATAATACGTTTAGATCCATTTATTCGGACTTGGCTTACATTTATTCTAAGCAGACTCTTAAGATACTTCAATATAACACTAAGAAATCAATCAATTTACATAACACACTCTTGTGGATAAGAAAGCCCAATTTCCTATATATGGTTTTGTCACAATCTTCTACATAGTTCGTACATCTTACGAGCTCTTCCGCACATTGGAACGTTACCCTGGAGCGAAGAATATTATTTATTTAGGACATTCCATTGCATATAAATCTGCCTAGCCTCTTCCGAACTATACGTTAGTTAGGGTCATCTAACTCGATGCACCTGAGTACCAGTGTTTTGTATAGAGCAACTACTCCATCTTTCAACATATTTTTTTTCTTTTTAACAGCCGACGCCAACCATCGATTGGCGCGCTCTGTCTTTTTTCTACGGTTTCGACAAATGATCATTGAGCCGTCGGGATTTTGGTCGTATATTTATTGTGTTTTATTGATTTTTTTTTTTTTTTTTTAAATAAAACGTTGCCCCACGTTGTCCATTTGTTTTATACGTTATACATATACATACTGTGACTCACCTTCTGTGTTTATACAATTTTGTTATTATTTATCTTATTCTATTTCATTCCTTAAATATTATATGTTCCGTTTCCGTGAATATGTCTGTGGCATCAACAGTAGGCCCTATCAGGATATCAGCGCAGCGTTATTTTCTTTTAAGGCGCCGATTCCCTTGAGTAGCTGATTTTAAAATGAGAATCACGTCTAAACGGCTAGTCGTAATTTATTGGATAAAATATATGTTATAGTAGACCATTTTCTTAATAATTTCATCTGAGCAAATTTTGAGTTTTATTCGTATAACATAGTGTAATTAATTTGTAAAGTTATGTCTAAAACGGACAAAAACACGACAATCACACCAAAACTACTGGGCGTATTTTAATGAAATCGACACCATATCAAAGACAATTTAATTATCTACATTTTGATTTGAAGCTTTTTTTTAAAGTCAAAGAATAATAAGGAAAGTACAAAAAACTACTCAATTTTGGTTCGCGCGGGTGTGAAACGAGTGCGCGTTTTGTTCCCTCAAGGTCGTTGGCGTTAGTCGTCGTCTTAAATATCGTTGCACATGCTGAAATATGAGCCATTTTGGTCTTGCACGGTGTTATTTATTTTTATGTTTTAAAATAAATAAATATATTTTTCTTTTCTTTCTTTCTTTTCATCTGATCTCCACACCCAATAAATGGGTAAAACTATATTCCTTGGCAAGACTGATGACAGATTATATGGCTTCTGACAGATTTCTGACTACCGTTATGACAATCAAAAATCTTCAAATGACAACCGGGACTAACGCCGTTTGTTGTCGACGCGACACGACACCCGATAAAATATGGTCACGATTCAGAGCTCCATATATTTGTATGGACCGTTTGTTCATTACACATACACGCAGCACGTTTTACAGACCGCTTTTCGGCTAGGCCATCGATGGTGTTATGTCGTCGTGAATTTTTTGCAGTGACGATTAAGCGGCTGTACGAAAAAAGTATGAACTTGTTGACGACACGACACACCGCACTGCACGCCTCACGCATGGTTCGTCACTCACAGACGTTTGTTTATTTTGTTGAATAGTAACGTTGCAAAAACGTGTCTAGTGAACAATTCAACGGAAGACAGATCGTCAGCCTCTGACTCTTAAAGCTGAAAAATATGTGAGTATAGCTGAAACTATACAGAATTTACATGTGTAAAAATTTAATTACACTGTTGTTGTAAGTTCAAAGTAATAAAAAAACAAAAACTGGCAAATATGGGTTGAACATCAGTAAAATATTGTATAAATGATTAAATATAACAAGAACTTTATAGTTTGAGTCAATCAAATCTATTTATAATAAATCTAGACAACATAAGTTTTTTAGGGTTCCGTACCCAAAGGGTAAAAACGGAACCCTATTACTAAGACTCCGCGGTCCGTCTGTCTGTCTGTCTGTCTGTCTGTCTGTCTGTCTGTCTGTCTGTCTGTCACCAGGCTGTATCTCGTGAACCGTGATAACTAGACAGTTGAAATTTTCACAGATGATGTATTTCTGTTGCCGCTATAACAACAAATACTAAAAACCGAATAAAATAAATATTTAAGGGGGCTCGCATACAAAAACCGTGTTTTTTTTGCCGTTTTTTGCGATAATGGTACGGAACCCTTCGTGCGCGAGTCCGACTCGCACTTGGCCGGTTTTTTTTTTATACCCCTAAGTCTTTTATACTTTTTAAGTTCTTTTATTACTTGGAATGTTTGGTGTTGCACAATAAATTTTTAGTGGCAAAATGTAAAGTTGGCAATTCATGTTTTTGACCTGAATTGCTTTTTATTATTACTATAGCTTTTGTTATTTTTAATTGCTAACGTAAACAGAATCTTTTGTTGGTTTAGGTTTTTGCGTAGGTGCTTGAATTCGGGTCAGTTGGCTTTCAATCCGATAGGTTAAAATCATAATACATTTAAATATCCCATGTTTACCACGATATTTTCTATTTTATTATCTTTAATTGTATTTATAAGGTCTGGTTTTAGGAAAACTCTCTTCCAATAACAAAGTAAACCCTTCGTGAATCTAGCAAATGTCTCTAGAGCTAAATTGACCTGACACTATACCGAAGATATTCCGGACGTCGTCAGCCTGTACAAGATTAGGATGGCTCTTAAGTAGCTAAAGGAAAACAAGGCACCGGGTGATGATGGAATTACGAAAGAACTCCTGAAGGCCGGCGAAGTGCTGGGCATCAACGTCAATGGCGAGTACATCACTCACCTTCGGTTTGCCGACGATATAGTGGTCATGCCTGAGACCGTCGCCCGTTACGTCATCGGAATGGATTCGTTATATTTATGTATGATTTTATGCATGTATATTTGCCCACTCATTTCTCCAAAACTAGTAATTGGATCATGATCATTCTTTTTCAGTAACTCTTTAGCGACAAATAGCACGAATTAGTAAATTAAGTTATTATGGGTATTTTATCAATCCTTTGGGTACTTTACTATGGAGCTTGCTCAATTTGTAGTGATGGTGAACCAAAACTAAAAAAAGAGATATAAAAAGATTTTTGAAGTCGGTGAATTTTTTTGCGAAAATCTTTTTATTTCAAAAAAAGTTTCTTTGAGCTTGTAACTCCAAGTCAAACCGTAGTTATCACAGTTAAAAATGACCCGTTTCATAACACGGCAATTTCACAGTTAAACAATTTATGTAACACGATACCATATCCATCGAGCATACTACATCGCTCCCCGGTTCTGTCCACTAGCCAGACACATTAATCCAATGCTGTTTGTATTGTGCCTTTATTATGCGAGGGGCGTCTGTTGGTCTGTCCGTCTGTAATACAACTACGACCGTAATAATACGCCGATGAAGATTTATTCTTTTTGCGCTGTTGACTGCGAAGATTATATGGGTTAGAGGGTTGGAGGGTAAGACCTTGGAAATAAGTATCATAAGATGAGTGATGAATTGAAAACAAAAACGATTTCCATGTAGGTTTAGTGTCTAGGGTGGTTTTTAGGTCACGAATAGCGTTATTGTTTTTTTTTTCGACGAAAAAAAAGGAGGAGGTTCTTAATTCGATGTGTATATATTTTTTAATGTATGACCGCGCATAACTTTTAATAGACTGGTCCTATTTAAAAAAAACTTTTTTTACTGGCATCATAGTAAGTCAAGTTCAAAGAATATAATCCACCCCTAAATTTCTTATTTTCCAAAGGAAACATAATTTTTAATTGTGAACCGATTTTGTTGAAATTAATTAAACTGAAAAGAGAGCAGTGGTGGCCCAGTGGTTGCAGTCCTGACTTACTAGTTTTAGGTCGTGGGTTCGAACCCGAACAGACGCTTTTCTTTGTGTAATTTATTTCATCACCACTGCTCTCAAATCGGTAAAGGAAAACATCGTGAGGAAACCGGCATGTCCTAGAACCAAAAATTCAAAGACATGTGACATATACCAATTCGCACTGGGCCCGCGTGGTGGATTATAGCCCACTCCCTCTATGAGAGGAGGCCTGTGTCCCAGCAGTGGGAACAGTAAAAGGCTAATGATGTGATATGTTGTGATGAAACTGAAAAGTGAAAAAAAAAACAGAAAAAAAATTACCCACGAAATGGCGAACTGTTTTTGTTTTTATGATTTTTGGTTCTTTATTTCGTCAGTTAAATTTTTTGTCAAAAACATTATTTTCAGATAGGCAATTATTGGAATGTAGTCCTTGCCAAAATTATTTTATGGTATGGTATTAGGTCAGATAGGCAGTCGCTCCATGTAAAACACTGGTACTCAGCTGAATCCGGTAAGGCTGGAAGCCGACCCCAATATAGTTGGGAAAAGGCTAGGCGGATTGATTGTAATGGAAATGGGTCAATAAACTTTTTTAAATTTTGGACAGAAAGAGAGGGCTAAAAAAAGATGGATAGATTATGTGAGGAATGATATCAAAAAGTGCGTAAAAATATGAATCAGTATTGGCGTGACAATTGAAAAATTGAATAGAAGAAGAAAACGTGTTGCAGTAACTCCAAATAATATGGGATAAGGGTATGGCACGAAGATAAGATAGGTGGAGCCACGACCTGGTCAAGGCTGCGGGACCGGGAGTCCAGTGGATACGAGACGCAAAGGTACGATCAGTTTGGCGACGCTTGCGGGAGGCCTATATCCAGCAGTGGACGTCTTTTGGCTGAAATGATGATTATGATGAAGATAAACGGAGATGCATGATACACAGTCGTGGTGAGTTATCCAGCTTCTCATTCAAATGTTTCAGCCCCTATTATTAATCTTTTAACATTTATGGACTGACAGAAGCCATGAAAGACATGAAATGTAGGTATACTTATAACGTGTAAACGCTTCAATCCATTTAGGGGATTCAGCCATATTGTAAACTAGACCTTCAATTCATAAATAAAACCTCCATTCATAAAACTATTTACCCATAAAAGAGAGGACACAAAACTATCGGAAACAAATATAAACAAGTGCCAAATTGCGCCTTTAAGGTTATACTAGTCGAAATTTGTTCCCATACAAACGTAGTCTAGAGATTATTCCACTGTTTGACGATGTACGTCCAAAATAAAAATAAAAAACAATTTGTCTCATGATTAACTAGTCCTGTATGGAAACAAAAATGTAAAAAAAGTATTTATTTGAAAGTTGTGAGCGTCGAAAGTTCCATATTTCAAAACTAATCTTAACGCATCTTTGGGTGGAAATAAATACCATAAGAAGAAGGAAAATTGCAAAACGGCCTCGATAGAGGGATAGATTAGTAATTCAATATTGCAAATAATGTTATTTTATAAATATACATTTAGTTGTTTTTTCATGGTATCTAGACTCCCAAAGGTCTGTTTATAAAATCGTATAAAATCATAGCTCTAAAATGTTCCCGGCGCAGATCCATATTTCAGTGAGACACAATACTTTGAATTAACTCGCAAAAAATGTGGAGGGAAATTTTGAAATTGGAACTTACTTATTTTTACTTATAAATAATCATATTTTCGAAAAACATTATAACTGGCCAGTCTCCCATATATAAAAACTTTTTTTCGCAATACTTTCTGAGGGGCCTGGTATATGAATCAATATATATGAATCAACAATAAAAAAAAACAAACCTTTTAACCTAGCCGTTACTAAGGAGTATGCTAAGTAGGTAACCGTTTTAAGGCACTAAAGCGGAGTCAGGGCCTTAAAACAAGTTAGGAGCTCAACCAAATACCAGTCTTTTTTTTTTTTATAACTTGTAAATTTTAATTTTAATTTATGTGACGTTCAAAAGTGTCGTTTATTGGCCTAATTGAATAAATATATTTGACTTTGACTTTAAGCAGTAGGTATGGGCTGATAAAAAATACACTATTGGTCTTTGATTCCACTGTTGGGGAAAGCCTTCCGTCTCTCTTTTATTGTCTCGGCTTTATTAGATGACGACAGTTGCCAACGACCTTGAGGAAACAAAACGCGCACATGTTTCACACACGCGCGACCCAAAATTCTGTAATTTTTTGTACTTTCCTTGTTTAATTATTCTATGACTTTAAAAAAGTAAACCTCAGATCAAAATGTAGATACTTAAATTGTCTTTGAGATGGTGTATATTTCTTTAAAATACGCTTGGTGGTTTTCGTGCGGTTGTCCTTTTTTTTTTGACCGTGTTAGACATAACTTTAAAAATTAATTACACTATGTTACAAGAATAAAACTCAATTTTTTATATCAAGGCATTGAGAAAGTGCAGGTTTAATGAATCATATATTTTTTCCAAAAAATTACGTCTTCCGTTTAGACGTGATTCTCATTTTAAAATCCGCTACTCACGGGTATCTGTGCCTTAATTCATAATAGTCGAGTAACTTCTCTATTAATTTAATAATAACAATTGATTATAGCGCCTTTGTGAAGTACTACCAAAACTTGTATTAAAAACAAATAAATCAGTTGACAAACTGATCTCCAAGGTTAAGCAACGCTTGCCGAGGTCGGCCCGTGGATGGGTGACCATTTCAACATACCGAGTTTCCTCCATGCCTCGGAAAGCACGCTAAGCCGTTGGTCCCGACTGTCATTTGAAAATCTTTGAGAGTCGTTACGGGTATGTCAGAAGCTTGAGATCTGACACCAGTCTTGCCAAGGGGTATGGTGTTACCCAGTTACTGGGTTGTGGAGATCAGATAGGCAGTCGCTCCATGTAAAACAATGGTACTCAGCTGAATCCGGTAAGACTGGAAGCCGACCCCAACACAATTGGGAAAAGGCTAGGCAGATGATGACATCAGTTGACAAACATAGGTAGGTATTTATAATATACAATATTTTCTCTTTTTCACAAAAAGCACTCCCCATTTGGGTTGAAATTAAACTTTATTATCATTAGCATAACCTAAAAACAGAGCCAGAATTGGCCGTAAAATATCCTTTTTATTTTTTATAACCTTCGTTTTTTCGCGCCTGCAAATATAAAAATGAGAGCAAGTAATATTAAACCTACTTTGTTTAAAAGATATTCTAGGTTTTCCTTTATTCTAATGTTTTACTGGGTTCTGTCTGCGGTTTGATAGGCTAAAGCCTCGCCGGTCGTAAGTTCAAATCAGAGCAAGTTCCAATGTAACTTTTTCAATTCATGTGTTTTTACCAGACTGCGGAAGGAGGGTAATGTGTTTATCAGTCTATATGTATGTATCTTTGTTCCTATGTGGCGTACTAGAGACCAAACGCCTTGGTCGATTTTGATCATTCTTACGTGAATCGATTCGTCTTAAACTTGCGGGTGTCACTGGCTACATTAAAATTGGAAAATAGAAAAATGGCGGCTTTTGAGCGCCATATGGTGGGGACCCAATTCTTTTTTCTGCCCTTTATCAAAACAAATGGTTGTAAGAGTAGATTTCAAAAATTTTATTAGTTAAAAAAGAGTTTATTCAAAAGTTATAAATAAAAAAGTTTATTTAAAAATCCAAAGATCCAGCTGCTTAAAAAGCGAACTAAAAAGACGTAAACCAGAAGAAAATCATGCTGTGCAGTCGGAAGATACATCTAGTTTTGGTCAGCCAGCTCGCGAATAAAAATAAAGGTTCATAAAATACCTAAAGCCACTTGGCACCATATTATAATTTTTAGTAAACTAAACTAAGAAAAAAATCACAAACCTAAGCTTTTATAGTTACTACAACAAAAAATCTTCAATCATATTATTCAGACACACTGCATTTGGCAATCGCAGTCTGTCTGTGGGAAGACATTGTCTAAAGAAAAAGTGAGGTTGGTGTCCTCAGGTCGTAGAGGTCAGACCCTGACCCCACTGGTGTTCTGTTTCTTTTTCTAGTTATTACCAGTATTGCTAATGGCAGAAGCAGATAAGAAGATGCAGTAGGTTTAGTTTGAAAATTGAGATGGGCAAAAAGCGTGGTTAAGTTTTAGTAAACCTACTTTGAAAAGGAGGAGGTTATTAATTCGAGGGCATTTTTTTACGTTGTTAGTAGGCTCAATTTTTTTTACTGGTTGAACCGATTTTACTAATTTTATTTTATTTGAAGGCTGGTGCTGTGTTCTCATGTTCCATTTAAATTTGGTGAAGATCTGATGAAAAACTTCAGAGATATACAACAGAACTCTTCAATAATATAAACAACAGCAAATCTCACGGGATTGTTGCAATTGCAAGTCTGTTTATTGTTTACGCCATTTTATAACATAATATCACGCCGGTACGCTCTAAAGGAGTATGCAAATGTGAACAGTTCATCCTGGTACAGTTTCATTTTACCGGTTATGTTCAAGTTTGTGTAAGAATGATATTCGGGTAATCTATTCTGGCACAATTTTGTGCATTACAAGTACCTTACTGTAGAACTTGCTAAGTATGTATCACAATTAGAAAGTGAAAATAAAATCTTTTATACAAAAAATACTACCAACTTGGCAAGGCACAGTTAAACTGGCCTAAGACATAAGACGTAATCGTAAAAGCCTTTACGGAATCCAGCTTGTTCAGGAGGCTGGAAACGGTCAAACCTGCGTGCGAGACGATTCGTGATGACTCTTGAAAACAGCTTGTACGATTACGTATGGCTAAGAAGTGAGATGTGCTTGTAGTTCTTCAGTAGGGCATTGTCACCCTTCTTGAAGAAGTACCACCACATCTCTGCACTATGCCTGTGGCGTTTTCCCCACAAGTATGACGGAATCAAAAAGCTTGGAAGCAAATTATCCCACTTGCAGCTCATCCTCGTCTCGGTTGCATTCGTCGTGTTGAAGTCCCCAATGACAACGGTGAAGTGAGATACAAAAAAAACAATTATTTTCAACCAGCAACGTACTTTTTGTAGATCATATACTTTTGACCTACTGATTTTACTTTACAGTGACAATATGTATGCATTTTTGCCATTGAAGTTCAAACCTTATTAGTATTGCTAAAAATACTTTTTTCATAGAAAAACAATTCTTTTTCTTCGTTATCCCTCACTGTTTCGGCAATCTAGCTGTCTAGTCATAAATTAGCATCATATATTTTCGTCTCTATCTGCTTGTTAATGTGCTACGAGGCAAATATATCTTGTAAAGGTTAAACTTCAAAAGTTTAAAGGTCAATATTTTTACACTGAGATAATTGGAATAAACTTGATAGTAAATTAGTAAGTGGATTTGATATAATGAGAGGCAGATTTATGACTAAAATTATGTATTATTTCTGTCTATACTGCCATCGTGTTTTCATTAAAATATCAGCCAGCTAAATGTTATAAAAGATTATAATAATCTGATATTAACAAAACAGCTTTACTTACCTACCCACCTGAGGCCTTAGTGCGAGTTTTTACTCACGGTCAATCGCGTTAACGTAAACGTCAATTTGTATTGAAATTGGATAAGCGCCGTCTGGGGACGGTAAGGAAAAACCTCTTTTTTTGTATACATTTTGACATATGAGATCGTTTACGTAACACGAGTGAGCGTGAGTCACGCGTGAGTAAAAACTCGCACTAAGGCCTCTGAACTGTTAACATAGCACCGAGAAAAGTGTGCAAAAGATTACTTTAATCTCGACCAAAAATACCTTTTCATCCAGATTTTTATACCTAAATTCGGATCCAACCCCTATTCGCTACCTCCCTAACACAGAATAGAAAGATACAGAAGGTCGATTTCGTCGGTACCAAATAAAAAGTTAAAATGCACGCACACTTATACACGCTTCACTTGCAGCGAATGCAAACGCACTCGCGACTAACGTTTGTTTGAGATCATTGTACGTACTAGTACCTACTGTCTCTTTGATCCCGCGGTCGTAAGTGCGCATGATGAGTTCGATTCAACGTCACTGCAGGAACGATGTCATATTGGTGCAAGTTGGTGCGCATTACTTAGAAAGTGAGTTGGCCCGCCCGTCGTTTGTAACGGCTATTTTGTGTCAAAACTATGCCTATCTCAGTCCTATTTCTACTACTACTAAATTGCTGTAAGTCAGTACGCGTTGTGGATCGCGTTCTGATTCCGTACAGAGCGTGCACAGGTCCCGTAAAAACGGAAAAATATCTAATTTCTGGTGTATTTAGTGCTGTGGTTAGGAATTAGTTAGTTTTGATCCTGATTTTGGTGGTTAGCACAATAAGCCATTGGCTCAGTGTTTAATCTCACTCCAGTCGTGTCAAATTGTCGTCCCATCGGACTATGAGAGTTAGGAATCAAAGCGAGCAAATGGGTTTTCGCACACATTTCTGCATTAATATATCTTCAGCGTCGATAGCTAGGTGTTCTCCTCTGAGTTTGGCCGCCGTAGTGGGTCTATGTGTGCGTGTGCCTGTTTTCCCTCATTGTTTGGAGCTAGCCTTCTGTATCTATCTATTCTGTGTTATTACCACCCCTACTTAGGCGTCGCCTTATCACCGGTTTCCGGTACAGTGAGCATTTCGTAATTAGCAGTATAATTATTTACCGTTGGAAATATACGGTCTAAATGTTTGGAAAAAAGTGTATCTTTAGTAGTGCTGGATAAAAATTTGCTTTGGCTGACTTTGAATGGAAATGTTTTTGCTTTGAAATTAGCCAAGTGAGAGATGTTAATGTGCCAAATGTGACATTTTCCTCTGAATTTATAAGAACAAATAATAAAATGGTATTTATTTCTATGGCTTCATAACAAATGGATAACCTAACAGTGCCGCTTGAATAGAACGCAAAGTATCACACAAATAAATAGGTAAATTATAATTTTTACAGAATAATAGCCTTATTTATATAAAAACTTTGCAGATTCTTAATTCAAATTTTATTTTATGTTATTAACGATTTTCAAATTAAATAAATTTAATTTTATTATTCGTTTATCCTCTCAACTGTGGACCCAAGTAAACATTACACCGGGATAAAAAAGTAACATATGTGTTATTCCACACTATAATCTATCCTTGTGCCAAATTTCATCCACATCCGTTTAGCCGTCGGCGTGATTGAGTAACAAACATCCAATCCATCCATCGCATTTAATGTTATAATATTAGTTAGATTAGATAATTATGAATTTTAAGATTAGATCAAAGGAGTCAGCATGATATAAGCACTATTCCATACGAACATTAAAAATGCGGTAGTACCTAACTCCATCTGTATGTTTGAATGCAAACACAGCATACGGATAGACAATGCTCTGATCAATGGGGTCTAAACGATTGTCAGGTTCTTAAAGTCACAGGGGCTCAGATGGGCAGGTCATCTGGAAAGAATGGGCGATACCGGAGCCGTTAGAGTCATGTCCAAGTGGACTCCGAGTAAAAAAAGACCCAGGAAATGCTGGATAGATTGTGTCGAGGCAGATTTGAAGAGGATAGGAAGGAAAACATCATGGCGAAAGGAAGCCAGTGACAGAGCGAAATGAAAGAAGATCGTTGAGGAGGCCAAGACCCACAAAGGGTTGTAGTGCCAAAGGAATTAATGAATGATATGATGAATAGTTTTTTATCCCGGGAGTATCTCTTGGGATAATTTCCGAAATAAACGCGGGTAAGGCCGCTGGCAATTTAATACACGATTTATCTATTGCTATTACTTTTAAAACTCACTTTACGGACAGTCAGAATTGCCAAAACGAGGGACGAAACAAACTCATAAAGATAATAGTAGGTATAATGTGAATCGAATCGAATTTTCATTGGTATCGAAAATCGTTCGAACATACTCTACTCCCTCTCGATTCAATCTCGCGTTTCGATTGCTATTGGTTGGTTCTGATTGGGGCCAAGGTTGGTCGCTGTTTGATTAAAGTTAATTAGAGATGGGTGATTAGAAAGATGGTGGGTAGAATGAACTAAATTCTGAGTGTAGTAGTAAGATTTATGATGATTTGATTGCGAATAGCAGATTATTTGCTCAATCAATAGCACTTTTTAGGGTTCCGTACCCAAAGGGGGCTGAGCAGTGTTGGCTCAGTGGTACCGGCCGCGACTTACAACTGTTGTAGGTCGTGGGTTCGAGCCCAGGCAGGCGCTTTACTTTGTGTAAATTATTTCATCACCACTGCTCTCAAAACGGTGAAGGAAAACCTCGTGAGGAAACCGGCATGTCCTAGAACCAAAAAATCGAAGACATTTGACATCCACCAACCCGCAATGAGCCCGCGCTACGGATTTCGGCCCATTCCCTCTCACAGAGAGGAGGCCTGTGTCCCAGCAGTGGGAACATTAATAGGCTGATGATGATGACAAATTGGCCCAAACGGAGCCCTATACAGTCACTCACGTGTCCGTCTGTCTGTCTATCCGTCTGTCTGTCTGTCTGTCTGTCGTCTGCCACACAAGCTTTACAGCCAAAAGGTTGGAGCTACAGTCTTCAAATGTCCACAGTAAGCATCTTGTTAACCCAAAGCCATTCAAAAAATATTTTTAAAGGTTTTTAAGGGGGTACCCATAAAGCAAAAGGGGGGCGCAAAAAAATAATGACCTACCCCATTGAATGGGGTATGATTTTTTAGGGCTCAATTAGTGGATAAATGCTGTATTTTCTTGTTTTAAACAATAATGGAAAACGAAGGAATGAGAAGCCACCAAAGTCATCTTTTTCTTACAAAATTTTGGTCCGAGGATTTTTTTGACTTGCCATTTAACCTATGAACTTGAAATTTGGTGATAATGTTTATTATTACGTATACGTGGGACACTCAGAAAGTTTTGCGAAACTAAAAAAAATTGTTCTATACGTACATATATTTTTATTAAATCTTTTCAAAGTACTTTCCACCAGCCTCTATACAAAGATTCATGCGCCTAAACCAGTTTTCAAAACACTTTTTCCAGTCCGCCGCAGACACCTCGTTTACAGCCTGCTCGAACGCAGCCAGCGCATCTTCCGGCGACGAAAATTGTATCCCTTTGAGCTGATTTTTTATTTTTGGGAATAAAAAGAAGTCACACGGTGCTAGATCAGGGCTGTAAGGAGGGTGACCCAGGAGTTTGACTGGCGTGCTGTCCAGGAAGTCCCTCGTTTTGAGTGCGGTGTGCGCAGGTGCATTGTCGTGGTGGAGCAGTAGCCCGCGGAGCCCTGTGTTTGATCGCTTGTTGCTTATAACAGAGAAAACTTCTGGCAAACATTTGGTAGTATACCATTCGGCATTAATGCTTCTTTGATCCCGTAAGGGAATTGATACCAAGTGGCCAGTCAAATTAAAAAAGCTAGCGATCAAAATCTTACCCCCGCTTCTAGATCGCTTCACTTTGGTAGGCGTTGGCTCATTTTGAAACACCCAAACAGTCGACTGGCGCTTGGTTTCTGGGTCGTATTGATAAATCCAGGACTCATCACCTGTAACGATGTCGTAAACACGCCGAGACGAGCCTGCTTCAAATTTGTTAAGCATATCACGGCACCATTCCACCCGGGCCTGCTTCTGAGCATCGGTGAGGTTGTGCGGCACCCAGCGTGATACTATCCTCCTCACGCGAAGATGGCTGTGTAGAATCTCGTGAACGCTTCCCGATCCAATCTTCAATATGTGTTGAATCTCCTGATATGTAATTCGCCTATTGTCTTGGATTAAATTTTTCACTGCTAGCACGTTTTCTTCGGTAACAGCCGTCAAAGGGCGACCGCTTCTTTCGTCATCCCCCAAAGTTGGTCGACCGCGCTTGAATTCGTTATACCAACGATACACGGTTGCCTTGGAAGGGCCTTCATCCATGAATGCCATTTGAAGTCTATCGTACGATTCATCCGGTTTCAGGCGACACTTGAAATCGTATAAAATCATAGCTCTAAAATGTTCCCGGCGCAGATCCATATTTCAGTGAGACACAATACTTTGAATTAACTCGCAAAAAATGTGGAGGGAAATTTTGAAATTGGAACTTACTTATTTTTACTTATAAATAATCATATTTTCGAAAAACATTATAACTGGCCAGTCTCCCATATATAAAAACTTTTTTTCGCAATACTTTCTGAGGGGCCTGGTATTTTACTAAAAAATACCCCTATATTGATATATCAGATTTTCTTTGAAATTTCCTTATTTTTCCTATTAAAACCAACTTGTTTTTGTGGTTTGGTACGGATGTGCGAAGTCCGACACGCACTTGGCCGGTTTTTTATATTATTCATGAACTCACTCACATAAATAAATAGTACCTATATAGTTTGTTTTAAAATCTTTACTGAAAATATAAAAATGATAGGCATCTGCCTCACCATTATCTTGCACTTTATCCAAATTTATTCTTCTTCTTCGTCGGTACACTCTTGGCACAGCGGTCGTGGTCATCTTGTTGCAGTGAGACTTCGGCTTGCCATAACTTGCCCAACGATGCGACGCCAACCCTCTCTATCGGCTGTTATTCGTGTGCACCCATGCAATGGGCCACCCACTGCAGACTTAATCTGGTCGGTCCATCGCATGGGCGACCTGCCGCGCGCTCTCGTTCCTTCCACTCTACCCTGAACTACAAGCCACTCGATAGAGTCGTTGCCTCGTCGGGACACGTGTCCAAAGAACTGGAGTACTCGAGCTTGAACCATAGCCGATAGACGCTGCCTGATACCGAGTTCTTGAAGGATAGATATAATCGTGCGAAACTCAGTCCACGACACTCCAAGCATTTTTCTCCAGCACCACATTTCCAGAGCGTCTATTCTCTTCCTCTCAGTTTATTTCAGCATCCAAGTCTCGACTGCGTATAGAAATATGGGGAACACAAGTGTCCGTATGAGCCGGGTTTTCGTGGCTTTGGTGATATTGTGATTCCTCCATATTTTCTTCAGCCTGCCCATGGCAGACCTGGCCATAGCCATGCGTCGCTTAATCTCGTCCCCGCAACCACCGTGGTTTGATATTAAAGCGCTCAGGTAGACGTATGATTGTACGACGTCGCAATTCACGATTTGAGTGACTTCTGGCGAATTTTCGTTAATGCGATCGACAATCATCACTTTCGTCTTGGTTCTGTTAATTCTCAGACCGAATGCTGAGCTGGTATGTTCCATCTTGGATAGCAACCGTTCCATGTGGTCGGCACTAGTCGCGAACAGCGTAGTGTCGTCCGTATATCGCAGGTTCGATACTCTTATACCTCCTATCGATACACCGTCCGTCCAGTCCTCAAGGGTAATCCGCATTATAAGCTCAGTGTAGATGTTGAACAATAGCGGCGAGATTATACATCCTTGACGGACGCCTGCACTTGGGTCAAAGACTTTCGATAGTACGCCATCCGTCCTCACTGAAGCTGTTCCGTCCTCATAAAGACGCCTCAAAAGATGCACAAGGTGTTTGGGAGTGCCCATAGCAAGCAGGGACCTCCACAGCACTGGCCATTTCACCGAGTCAAATGCCTTGGAGAAGTCAACAAAGCAGATATAAGTGGGCTTGTTGAACTCTCGGGCTTTCTCAAAATTTGGCGAACTATGAAGATCTGCTCTCGAGTGCCCTTGCCCTTTACAAACCCTGCCTGTTCAGGTGCAATTTCCTTGGATGAGTAGGTTTTCAGTCGCTCGTTTAACACGTGCAGTAAAATTTTGCTTGCGTGTGATATGAGAGCAATCAGGCGGTAGTTGCTGCACTTCCTTGTGGAACCCTTTTTATGAAGTGGAATGAAGACAGTGTGAGCCCATTCCTTAGGCCATGTTCCACTTTGCCATATTTTGTTACAGATGGTATGCATCATCTGTACACCCCTGTTCACCTGCGGCCTTAATGGTCTCTATTAGAATAGCATCTTTGCCAGTGGCCTTGTCATTCTTCAGATGTTTGATGGCAGCTTCAACTTCTTCTTTAAGAATGTTTGGCTCCATGTCTTCATTATTAGGTTCCGTAGGAGCGAAATCCTGGGATAGAGGGTCCTCGTACAAAGACTGGCAGTACTGCTTCCATGTCTCGGCCATATCTTCCAGCTCAATGACCATTTTACCTCGACTATTTTCAATCGCCCAAGTCTTAGAAGAGACTGATTTCGTAATCGAGCGTATTTTGTGATGTAAATACCTGGACTCAATTTTATCGCTATGAGACTCGACTTCTTCGCATATTTTACGTAAGCTGGCGTTCCGGTCTCGTCTGCAAGCTGCTTGTATCTGTGCGGGCTGTCGGTTGAGGGATCTCACATCAGCGCCCGATGCTTTTAACCTACGTCTCTCCTCAACCAGTGCAAGAGTGCTGTCGCTCATCCACTGTTGGCGTTTACGAATCTCTGCAGGCGGTTTAGAAATGTTGACCACGCGCTCTATCAGGCTTTTTGCACTGTCCCATAGCTCATCTGGGTTCTTAACTTCTAGATCCGCATCGCCTGCTCGATCACTCGCTCCAACTTTGTTTCAATGCTGACATAAATTTTGTGCTGTCCTTCACTTCGATCCTTGAACGCTGGTCGAGTTTTCTGGCTGCTCGCAGCTTGAGATGCATTTTGGAAAAGAGCAGTTGGTGATCTGATCCACAGTCCGCTCCGGGTAATGTGTGCGCATTCCTGACCGAGGTTCGCCAGCGTGACCTAACGAGTATGTAGTCGATCTGGTTACGATACTGTCCATCAGGTGACGTCCAAGTATACAGCCTACGAGGATGATGTTGAAATAAGCTGTTTGAAATAACCAGATTGTTATCAGCTACAAACTGTATTAAGCGTTCGCCTCTCTCGTTACGCTGTCCTAGCCCAAATTTACCTACGCAGTGGTTCAGCTGATGTGAGTTTTTACCAATTTTGGCGTTGAAATCACCCACGATCATAAGCATTTCTCTAGCGGGGATTTTAGAGATGGTAGTTTCAAGCTCACGGTAGAATTTCTCAATAGTATCATCACTAGCTGAGCTTGTGGGGGCATAGATCTGCACGATGTTGAGATTAACCGGTGAAGCCTTAAGTTTAATGCTCAAAAGTCGATCACTTACAGGCGCATAACCCAACACGCAATTCATCAGTTGCTTGGGGACGACAAAAGCAACTCCATTCCGGCTTGCACTGTCATTGCCCGAAAAAAAT
>CATKRY010000028.1:0-46224 GCA_949775005.1 Orthosia gothica
TCTGGAAGCAGGTTTGGATCAACGATTCTGGGCTGAGGCTGCGAACACTGCCGTGTACATAAAAAATCGTTCACCTACAAAGGCAGTTAGAGGTGCAACTCCAGAAGAGATTTACACTGGACATAAGGTAAACTTAGATAACTTACGTGTATTTGGTTGTTTAGCATATGCTGTGCAAAATAATCGTAAAAAACTGGATCGCAAATCTAAACCTCACATATTTGCGGGATATTGTGAGAACACAAAGGGATACCGGCTCTTGGATCTTGAGAGCTATAAGCTAACAATAGCGAAAAATGTTAAGTTCATTGAGAATCAATTCCTCAAGCATCTGAATTTCACTAAAGTGGAATCAGATGTGAATATAGAACTTAAGACTTCTTATGTACCCGAGAATAGAACAGAGTCAGAACAAACTTCTGTGACTACTGATGATGCTAACGATAGCGAGGCTTCGACCAGTAGATTGGTCACAGATCATCACTCAGATGGTACTTATGTTCCAGATGTTTCATTTGATACAGATGACTCGAGAGCAGAATACGTGGAAGCTGATGAGAACTCCTTCCTGTGTGGTTTTTTGACGGGGGAAGCGTGTGGCAGTGATGATCCAAGAACAGTTGAAGAAGCGTTGAATAGTTCTGAAGCCAGGCAGTGGCGAGCTGCTATGAAAGACGAATATCAGTCCTTTTTGGACAATAAGTGCTTTACCTTAACCGATTTGCCGAAAGGTGCAAAGCCAATAAAGACCAAATGGATATTTAAGAAGAAAAGAGGGCTTAACGGTGAACTATTACAATACAAAGCACGTCTAGTGGCAAAAGGATTTACACAAAAGTATGGAGTGGATTATTTTGAAACTTTTTCACCTGTAGTGAGATACGAAACCATAAGAATGTTATTAGCTTTGGCTGTGGAGTACGATATGGAGATTGACCACATGGACGTAAAAACAGCCTTTCTAAACGGTGATTTAAAAGAAACCATTTTCATGGAAATACCAGAAGGTTTTGAAAAAGGTAGAGGCAATAACAAGGTGTATCGACTACACAAAGCTGTGTATGGTCTAAAACAAGCGCCTAAATCATGGAATGAAAAGATCAATCATGTTCTTGTCAACAAACTCAAGTTCAAGAGATTGGTCTCAGAACCATGTGTATACATAAAGCAAAATGGCGACAAGCTTGTAATTATCGCGTTGTATGTTGATGATTTAGTAATTTTCAGCAATTGTAATGCGAAAAAAACTAAAACTAAATCATTGCTGATGAAAGAATTTGTGATGAAAGATCTAGGTCCTGTAGAAAGAGTTCTAGGATTAAGAATCAGGAAAGATCATGGCAAGATCACTCTAGATCAAAGTGCCTATATTAAAAAGATATTAGAGAAATACAACATGCAAGACTGCAAATCTGTTGAAACTCCAATGCAGTGCTAAAAACTGAACAAAGCTGATAAAAAGGATGACAGTTTGGAGTATCGAGAATTGATCGGTTGTCTTATGTATGTAGCGGTCTGTTCGCGTCCTGATATATGTCACGCTGTAAGCGTATTAAGCCAATTCAATAACTGTTTTTCCGATGTCCACTGGAAAGCAGCTAAACGCGTGTTGCGTTATCTTAAAGGTACTGTAGATTACTGCATTACCTATAAGAAAACTGGCTTATCTGTGACGGGTTTTGCTGATGCAGACTGGGCTTCTAATGAAATTGATAGACGTTCTTATACGGGATATGTTTTCAAAATTGGGAATTCTATTACATGTTGGGAAAGTAGGAAACAGCGTACCGTTGCGTTATCGAGTACTGAGGCGGAGTATATGTCACTCTCCGATGCTTGTAAAGAAGCACTGTTTATAAAAACTTTCTTGCACGAATGTATAGGTAGTAACATTGAAATAACTATTTTCAATGATAATCAGTCGGCCTTGAAATTGACTGAAAGTAGTATGTTTCATGGTAGGTCAAAACATATAGACATACGTCATCATTTCGTCCGGGAGGCGGTCAGCAATGGTGCAGTAAAAATAAATTACTTGCCAACGTCCAAAATGACGGCGGATGTCTTAACTAAACCTTTGTCGGTAGAGAAACATAAGTATTTTGTAAACGAGTTAGGTTTGGCTACTGATGTATGTTAACAAGATAAGTTTAAGGGGCGGTGTTAGAGGTTGCAAACCTATAAGTTTATTATAAACTATATCTTGTCTACTGCTTAACGTGTCCTAGCAACCGTGGTAATAAAAGTCGGAAAATTAATATATTTTTCTGTTGCACTTTAAATAAGTATTTTCTTTCTGCAACCGTGTCCCATTCTCTAATAATAATAACATTTTCAGTCATTGAGCTCAACTCGAAAATCAGATACCATTTTTCACAAAAGAATAAATCTACTGCAATTATTTGCCACGGCTTAATAGGAGGGTTCTGGTATTTACAAAATGTATGAACGTTATTTGATCTATGTTCAATACATAATAACAATCTGGAGGTCTTTAAGTCAAGAGGGAATTGGATATTTCTAGGCAAGCGTGTTTCACCGTCGACCACATCATCGTTTACCATCAGGTGAGATAGTAGTCAAGCGCGAGCCTATTAAATATTTATAAAAAAAATACAATTCGGACCATTTTTATCAAGTTTTCTAGTTGACTACTTAGACCTACCCACCATACAGCTATCTGTGACCGTCTTCTTCACATTTTACAATTCCTTGATGTCCCATATGAATATATTCCAATCTTCAATGAAGAATACACTAGATATAGGGTCCCATACAAAACTTATCTTTAAAACTGACGCCAATTGTGTTTAGGTAATTCTAATAATTCTACTTAAAACATTGAGATAATATGTACTACGTACTAGAAAAGCTATCCTAAGGAAAATACATGCCACATTTTGTCAATTTTGACAAGAGTTTAAACTTAAAATTCGCTGCAGCGCTGAAACAATAATTAGTCGTTTTTCGTTCAACGTTCTGCAACACCATGTCATTCATATAGACTAATTTGCTGACTGACTACAGAAGCGACATAGCTTTATACCTAACAAGCTTCATTAGAATTCACACTTTTTCAAAATTGATTACATACATACATACATAAACTCACGCCTTTTTTCCAAGGGGGTTGGCAGAAACTACAGAACGCCACCTGCTACGATCCTTACATACTTCTTTTGCTTCACACACATTCATACATCTAGTCATACACACACTCCTATTCAAAATTTATTATTAGTTGAAATAACCGACTGTTAAAGTATAAGACAAATGCGCTTACAATAAGTTAAAAACATATCAAATCGAAATACGGAATTTTACAATTCGCTTGAAACACGAATCTTCTGTATTTTTTATTATAATAATTATGTTTATTTAGTTACCCCTAAACAATATAAGTTTAGTCAACTTTTGATCAGACTAATAATTATTTATCGAATAAATAATTATATATATAGCCACGTGCAAATATGTAAATACTTCCTTGTGTATAAAATATGCCAAAGTATTAACAGTAATATAACTCCTCCTTTGACATGGTGCACCAGTATGACGAAGCTCCTCAAGAAGGAGAAACTGCCTAACCCGAAAACCCTCGACAGAATGTCTTGGCGCCGTGAAATAAGGAGAGCCGACCCCACCTAAAGTGGGAAAAGGCTAGGAAGAAGAAGAAGAGATTAGCAGTAATATAACTAAAATGGTATATAGTAAAGAGACTGATTCAGAAAACGTCTGCCCCTTTTTGTTGTATATTTATTCTCTTCGCGAAAATGCAACGAACATACATATGTATGATTAGATGGTAACCAGGAATCTTCACTGCGGTTAATTTGGATAAATTTTATGCATTTTTTCCTATCTTTACTGCCCAAACGTGGACACCCTAAATAAACACAAACAAAATGTAACAAAATTGTCTTAGATTATGTAATAATTTAAAAAAGAAAAGTTCTGGAGTGGCGACCGCGAACTGGAAGACGATACGTTGGAAGGCCTCCCACTAGGTGGACCGATGACCTGGTTAAGGTTGCGGGAAGGCGCTGAATGCGAGACGCACGGGATCGGTCAATGTGGCGACGCCTGGGGGAGGCCTATGTCCAGCAGTGGACGTCTTTCGGCTGAAATGATGATGATGATGTAATAATTATTTTTTATCTTTTTACATTGAATAACCACAGTCAGTTCTTTTCTAAATATATGTTAAATTATTATTTTCCACTTTAAAAAGAAACGTCAGCTAATTCTACCTACACTTGTTACATAATTTGTCACATCTTTATTTTTAGTCTATTTGAAAAATGACAGAACACGGCGTCCACCAAATATTTTGTTCAAATAATATTTTAAAATTATTATCTAGTTAGTCAACGATTAAAAATTATTCCTTTGCACTTCGCCGTATTCGTTGAACTATTAATGCAATACCTTAAAACACACGACGGCACATTTATTGCGTTTGAACGTTTTTTCGTTTAAAAACAAAAAATGACTTAAGCGCTCAAGATCTAGAAAGCAAATGAGTGAAATGCGGCCGGCAGACCGCAAATGAACGGAACACAACAGTGATGTGTGGCGACTTCTCTAGTGCGTAGTACATTATTACCTCAATGACTTGAAATAAATATATGTCGGAAACACGAGGGCTTCCTTCCATATACCCTCGTACTTGTGGGCTTATCGTGGGTTATGCATGCACGAGGCAGGTAACTTATGCCGTTTTAGAGATAAACCTTGATCCAACAATGAAGCAGTGGATTCGGCCACCAATAGTTTCGCTTTCTCTCAACAAAACCACACTTTGTCAAGTTTATACACGCCACTTTAGAATTCCTCCAAACTCTTTTTTCAAACACCAAACGCGTGTCCGCGCGTTTTCTTTCCAACTCTAGCTCCACAATGGCGGGGACCCCACACAGATCGCCAAGTATGGCGCTCGCCGCTTCATTATTGGCTCAAGCACACATCCGGTAAAACCACCGCTTTGAACATCCAATCGAATTCAAGTATACCTTAAACTGTCCATTTCCAGACACAATAGAAATTACCATTGTTCTCATCCGATTCGGTCTGGTGGACAGATGACCGGGTATTTTGACATAAGGGAAATGAAGTGTTGTCAATCGAATAAAATTAAATTGAAATTTGAATCAGAAGCTAAATGTTGCCAATTAAATAAAACTGAATTAATAAGTTTACAAGCGATATTTCTTCGTTCCCAACTATTAATCATTTACCTTCCTCCGATATATACATTAATGCATTAAAGTTGCATTCACAAAACTGTACAAAAAGCAATAAACATTTTATGAGCTCAATACAAATTTAGTCTTACACGCAAGTATTAAAGTCTAAATTACAATGTGCCAAAAAAAGCAATTCGAAATTCGATATTTTCCAAATTTATGTTCGAGCTCGCTGATTGGACAAGAAATGAGTGGAATCGAAACGTTTAATTATGTTTTTTATATCATCGATCTATAAAAATACTAGATTAAGAATCAGGAACGGAAATAAGTCGCTCAAATGGCCACACACACTTATCTACCTATCTTTCTATATTATAAAAATCAATTGCTGTTCGTTGGTCTTGCTAAAACTCAAAAACGGCTGGATTGATTTGAATAATTGTTTTTTTGTTTTGTTCGCTCGAATAAAGAGACGTATACGTCGGCAGGTAGCTAGGGTGGGTAGGTAGGGTAGGGTTTGCTTGAAAACTTAATGTAGATACAAGAATATTTATTATAAAATGAAACTTAAAATTTAAGCAATTAGGTTAAAAAATGGAAAAGGAAATTTTGGGGTTACATTATTTCGTTTTCTATGGATCATTAGGAAAGCCAAAAAAAAAGCTTTACAAACTACTCCTTTTATTCTCTGTTCCAGAACAGTCGATGTTTGTTACAATAGTTGGCGCGTTCGCTTTTTCGACGCAAACGTTGGTAATTATAATAATTATAATAAGATTTGGTAATTGATTCATATTTACTATTTAATTCGGTTTTTACTTTATGAAAAACACTTACTGATATAAACTTACCGAAAAAATTATATTTTTTCCAAAATCAAGGTGTTACGGTGGTTATTTGCACAGTTTTTGAACGCACTTTGCGGCATTTTTAAGGTATTAATGTTGGCTATGATTGGACGATAATAATTTGAAATAGGGCCACAGCCGTATTTGTGGCTATTTTTATCGGCCCGTTTTTTGAAGCGCTGATAGGGAATCTAGTATATTCTTCATCGAAGATTCCAATAGTTATTTTTGAATCATTTTAGGTATAACAATTCTTGATCCGTTCAACAATAGACCTTTGCAAACACTAAATTCGTATCTACGTATATTGAAATATGGTAGCAATTCAGGATTAATTTTATTTATTTCTGGCCAACCATCACTACAATACTTTTTATCATTTTACAAATTTCATTTTTTCTTGGTCTTTGTACGGCTCAGAGGTAGCCGGTTACTTACAGTTGAGTTGTTTGATATGAGTTGACGAAAACCACAGATTTCACTATAATAAAGTTTATTCGTTAAAGTTACACGAAAGATAAGTTGGATGCTAATCCGCGATTAAAGCGCTACGGCAGCTATTGGTCAACTAAATAAATATAATAATAAAAGTAAATAAAACGAGTAGTTAAAAGTAGGTCGCGGCGTTAGCAATTTGCCTGTACGTGAACCGTACACTCCTGTAACAGTTTATTTAAGAAGACATATTTTATAGGAATATGCTATCACAAAGTTTACACAATGAATAGTTTTCTCAGACATAGTTTCTATTGAATTTAACAAAAAGCTAACGCCGCGACCTACTTTTAACTACTTAAAAGTAGGTCGCGGCGTTAGCGATTTGCCTGTACGTGAACCGTACATGCTCCTGAGGGAAAAGTGGAATGAGCATCTATTACAAAGCAAATAATAATATAATGAAAGTGTAAAGTAGATAATTAAAGTTAAATAGTAAACAATAGTTGATGTGTAAAAGTGCAATCCTCTTACTAATAAACACGGAATAAAGTTATACTAGGAATAACAACGGAATAACCATACATTTTCATAAGTTTACACTTGGTATAACTTTATTCTGCGTTTATTAGTTTGAGGGTAAATGTAAAAATATAGGTATAAGTTATAACACTCAATTTAGTCAGAGTGAAATGCTTTCTTCGGCTGTCTTGCTTCGCTGTAAACGGGCTCCGCTGCTGTCGAATGTATTTCTATGTATGAATGTTTCTACTGCAGTTGGTGTTTCTTGTTCTGTTTTATTTAATTTTGCATTCTTCCAGCCGAGGTCAAAGATGTGGTTAATAGTAGAATGAATAGTTGGTATTTCTATCTGTGGTTCCATGTTAAAAGTAGATCGCGGCGTTAGCAATTTGCCTGTACGTGAACCGTACATGATCAGGTAGTCAGGCTCCCTGCCTGCAGTGCTATTCTCTAAGGATACAGCCTTGAGCGCAGTGCTGTGCCAGCGACGAATCTACAGTTTGGTATTCGCTAAGCCGCGAATAGCGACACTAGCGCTCTAAGCTGTGACGGCCGTGAGTTAGAACTACTCAATGTCGAGCAATTTGACAATAATTGACAGTTATTCATACATTTTGGTATTCCGTAAGAAAAAACAGCGTCGAAGACGCTCGCCGCCTGGCTTATAGCCTCGTTTTTATCTGTCAAATCCAAAAGCCACTATTTTTGCGCGTAACGTAATTCTTCTTGGATTTTAATCTAACTATAATATTATAAATGTGAAAGTCAGGATGGTAAGTTTTGTTGGTTTAGATGTGTGTGTGTATGTATGTTTGTTACTCAATTACGCTAGAATGGAATTGGATGAAATTTTGAATACCTAGAGATAGATTATAGCTATAAGAATAGCACAAAGGCTACTTTTCTGCCCAATATAATGTACCCTTGCGATAAGAAAACGCTTTTCACGTTGTTGAAGCCGCTGGCAGAAGCTAGTAATAAAATATTGTACTTAATAAAATATTGTTCTTAATAAAATATTGTACTTAATAAAATATTTTACTTATTAAAATAATTAATTTTGATTAAATCAGTTCAGCATTTTAAGCGTGAAAAGGTATCAGACTGAGTTTTAGTTGAGTTTTCAGTAAATTATATGTCATAAATATATTTGAGGACATTAAATAATATTTTTTGTGATGTGAATCATGTTTATTGGTCCGGCTACATCATCATCATATACGCCGAATGACGTCCACTGCTGGACATAGGCCTCCAGCAAACGTCGCCACATTGACCAGTCGAGTGCATCTTGTATCTAGCGGAACCCCGCAATCTTAGTTTTTTTTTTTTTTTTTCTCTAAAAAAACGTGAATTTCTTCCTGTATCGTGGGTGCATTTACAAACATATAAACTCACATACACAGCACCCAGAGCCGGAACAACTATCTGTATTTCATACAAATATTTGTTCCGTGCGGGAATCGAACCCGCGACACGCAGCGCAGCAGTCAATCGCTCAACCACTGTGCCAACCGTGCGCCCTAATACATATATATATTGTCTAATTATTTTCTAAGGTTGCGGATAAGTCTTTATGTATAATACTAATAAAAAAATGTTAAAATTCAGATTTATTTAATGAACTATTTTCCAGTAATACAATTTTATTCTATAATGTAGACCCTTTTTGTTTCTAATCTTAAGTATTTTTTTTTTATATTTTGTCACTATTTAATTTAGTATAATTTAAGTAACTTATACCACATAGTAGTGATAATTTGCCAGTACTTGCACCTAAATTTGTATTAAAATTTCTTAACATCTCTCTTAATCTTAACTTAATATTCTATATTTATAATTTATATTAAAATCATGTTCCAGGCATTCAACTTCCTCTTTTGATGGATGCACATAAATCCTGCAGTGCTCAGGTCTCTCTTGACCATGACTTGCTTATTTCCTCATATCCAACATCGTTTACTGGTTGCCAATAAGGAGTTGCTGGTTTTGCAAGCGCCTCTCTTCAATAGCTATTTATTCTATTAACCTTTGTGAAGGTTGTTGTGAAATCAGCATTGGATTTGATGGCCTTGTACCGTTAGCAAACGCCGTCTACGACGAGCTGTGAACATAAAAATGCAGGAAATTACTATTAGAGGTAAAAAGATAATCAGGATATATGTATAACAGCATCACATCCACTCTATCTTTCTGAAGGAACAAATATTATAGGCAGAAACATTAAAGTATTTATTTATTTATTTAGGACCTCCAACGAAAGATGTACACAATAAACACAATGAATCATCAATATGAAGTAATGACAAGTGCACTCCCTCAATTATAGGAGGCCACAGCATGCATATTAGATATCAAATTACCACATGAGATGTTTGCTAATGATTTTTTCAAATACCTTGCCAAATGTTACTAAAATTGAGATAGGCCTATATTTGGCAACAAAGTGTTTTTCTCCAGACTTGAAAATAGGTACAACTATAGCTTCCTTCCATTTATGTGGAAAGACGCCTTCTTGTAAGGATCTACTAAATATTATGTGTAGAGGTTCGACTAAGGCCTTAGCACAGCGTTTGATAAAGGAGGGATACCATCACTGCCAGCTCGAGACAGCTCCAGCTCATTTCAGGTTAATTGAATTTTTGGCTACTGTTAAAAAACAAAAACCGGCCAAGTACGAGTCGGACTTGCTCACCGAGGGTTCCGTACAAACCTCAGCTTAAAGGTATTATAGACCTGCGTATTTGATATAAATTTCAGCTTGATACCTCCATGTGTTTCTGAGAAAAAGGGTCTTGACAGACAGACAGACGGACGGACGGACGGACAACAAAGTGATCCTATAAGGGTTCCGTTTTTTCCTTTCGAGGTACGGAACCCTAAAAACCCCAAGAACTTGGTCCAACGTGGGTATGAAAAGTGAGAACGCTATTTATTAATTATCTAGAGCTTCTTACACTGAACCAACAATTAAGCTAAACTTACATGAAGAGGCAATTAAAGCTTCTCTTCTATGAGGCAATGTTAGTGAAATACAAAAAATGTAACATACCTATCTAGTAAGACTTTTCTAAAAAACCTCACCACTTGTTTTGTTCGGCTGGTTTACCATTTTCATATTGTTCTTACGCCAAGATAGCCCTGGTTTACATCCTGCAAATGTATTTCAACGCAGTAATATTATATTTTATCTAAAGATAAACATATTATATATTTCTTGGACAACAATAATATTGTTACATTGTTCAATACTTACATTTCACTCAGTCACTGAATTATGTTAAAATCAATCGTTGTGAAAGCACTTTTCAAACTTGAAAATAGTTTTAATTATAAACGAACAACAAATTATCAAATAAAAACCGTCGGTTGAGATTTTGCGAGCGTTGCTTGCTATGCTATGTTTGTGTGTCATGTGTGATGATGTGTGGCAGCGTTACAGCGCGATGCTTTTACTTACGAAATAGGCAAAGAAATTGTCATTGAGCCTGAAAATGCAATAATAAAAATGCATTATTTAAAATCTTATAACTATGAAATCGTTTGTAGTTTCACTCTATTACTTAAAATACTTAAAAATACACCTATATTATACGTTTTAAGCCTATAAAACTCTCAGTCGAGATTTATCGATTATAATTTAAAGATTTTGTTTCAAGCCCTGATTCGTCTACGAATTTGTGACGGGAGATGTCAGCCTAGAGTTCGTCGACGACCATAACCGCTCTAGAGAATACCGTTTGAATCAGCGTTGCACGATCGGTCGATCTCGAGGCTGTCTTGCTGACGAGCTCGTCGACGAGCACAGCCAAGAAACTGTCTCTTAGAGAATAGCATGGCAGGTAGTCATGTCTCTTTTGTACTTTTCGGCAAAGTCTGCGTCGAGTACTCCGAAAAGAGTTCTTGCTAATTTCCCAACTCCATCAAAGTAATCTCGTTTTGGTCTTGAGTGTTGAGTGAGCAGCATAGAGTTGTAGTCGGCTAGGTGACTCGGTTCATGACGTAGGTGGCCGACAATTGTTTCGCAAGGCGTGTACTCATGTGATATTCTTTGGCATAGTTTATCTATTTGGTTCACATAATCATTAATCTGACCAGTTGCTTGCCAGTATGACGTTAAGTTGTAGTAAACCAATAGGGTCCATTCGTTGTATGTATATGTTGTCATGTATTAGTTGCATTTTACCAGTTTCATCGAAGTAAAGCGAATGTTTGCTTGATATAGATGTAACCTTTAAGATATTCGTTGGCGCTTGTGCAAGCCCCGTCATTGCTAGCATGGCTAGGAGAACTAGTGACAGCCAATTGTTCTTATTTTATGCTGTGCGTTTTGTAGTTTCCGGAGTAGATCTCCTTTGCTCTTCCTCTTCGTTTACACTAGGTTCTTCGGGTTTAAGTGGTAATGGCGCTAGCTTCGTTATTGGTCGCTTAAGTGACCCTTTTTCTTGTTTTTCCATCGGTACTGCCAATGCTATGTTTATCTTCTCCACAGTGCGTTCGAACGCTCTAAAGTTGCAGTATTGTTGACGCAAAAGAACTTGTTGCTTTTCCGCCGACTCGCTTGCTTCCCGAGGAGGTACGTGGAATTGGATATTGTCGAAAGTAAATTTCGATTGTCCCTTACCTTGCTTAGGCGTTGCAGGTGGTTGTTCCGTCTTACCAGCAGATGCAGACGGCAATTCCGATTTACGTTTCAACATGGCTTGCAGCACTTCTTCATACATCTTCTTCGTACTGTTGAAAATGTCGTCGTTGAAGTATTGAAGGTCTGTTGCTCCAGACTCTTCCAGTAGTTGATGGTTGTGAACAAACTTCTCCCAGTTATTGTTCAGCCGAGAAAGATGCTCCTCCAGGTACGCCAAGTTCTTCCTGGTGTGGGACTGTCCTTCTTGTAGTTGGTGCAAATAAGCTTCAAGTCTCTGAAGGTAGTTTCTTAATGGCTTATCAGTTCCGTTACGCTCTGAACCATGGTTATTAGTTATTGGTTTGACCGTTGGTGGAGTGGAGTTGTATCACCGCAGGTACTAGTTCACCAAAGTTGCGAAGTTTCCGCAAGTTTTGGATATCAAATGCGTCAGCACCCCACTAACGCGATCCGCAGGCTTATTACGTATGAAACAGCAATTAAAAATATTTGCGCAGAGATTGTACAATCATCGCGCTTTACGTCAAAAAATTGGAAGGCTTATTTTTGCGAAATAATTGCTCTTCAATCGCGAATCCACATTATATATGAGCGATAGCCACACCATAATAATTTCACGACAGCACTGCTAACAATAAAAATCTGTTAACTGAAATGTGCATTTATCGCAAGGTGATCGCGATAATTTCGTATTACGTATGGTTTTTAACAGCAGAGCGACAGCGATCGGCGAGCAAATGTGGCTGTCAAATTGCGATTACTTTTTACCTTGTTGTTGGTCGATTGCCAATCGCTCGCTGATGGCTGAGTAGGTACAGAAGTTTTTGAGTTTTTGGCGGCTTTTTTCGTATGTTATTTTGTGGCTACTTTAATTATCCGCAAATTAGAATAATATTATAAGAATAAATATTTTGAGTCTCTAATGTCTACGCAACTAGCCTATTTGTTGAATAATTGAAACAGAAGTAATCACGGTAAAGTGGAGGATTTTTTTATATACAGTATAAAAAATCCTGTGTTGGCTACCTCAGCGAAGCTTATATATTACTACTAAATACTTACAAACACATGAGAATGTGATAAGTCTGCAATAAGTATCTTCTATTAATTTTTTTTTTATATGGCAAACACCGATGTCGACTATTCTGCCAATGTCTAAATTCAATTTGAAAAATCTTTTTTACGTTTTATAGCTCAAATACGAGATAATGTAGTCTACAAAGTGATGTTCTAATGCGTTATCGATTCGATTTCTTAAAACAATCGACAATTCGAAGAAATTTTATTTGATTTTACACATTGACTTAAATGTAAATAAAATGCAAATATCAAATTTTCACTGCCATATTTACTTTACACAAATATTTTACATCTGCGAATATTAATTTATCGGAATATTGGAGCTAAATAGTAATCAAATTGACTATTGTAAAAAAACAGCCTCCACGAAGTGTTGCTCTTTCATATGCTGGTTAATTCATCAAACGATACATTTTATAAATCATCGGACAGATGAAATAGCTTCTGTTAAAAGTGACTGTCAAAAAAAAAAAGACTTGACTTAAAGGCCTCAGTAGCCAGGTCACTAAATTGATCGCGCAATAATTGTACAATTATTGCTGTTCCTTACGTAATAAGCCCGCCGTTCTTCTGGGACTCAAGCTAGACCGATTCGCCAACGTTAACAGAGAGAATACGCACCTGTTATAACCGGCTCAAAGGACCAGTTTTATGTACGGGTCAGAGGTAGCCGGTTACTTGCAGTTGAGTTGTTTGATATGAGTTGACGAAAACCACTGATTTCACCTCAGTAAAGTTTATTCGTAAAGGTTACACGAAAGTTGGATGCTAATCCGCGATTATAGCGCTACGGCAGCTATTGGTCAACTAAATAAATATAATAATAAAAGTAAATAAAACGAGTAGTTAAAAGTAGGTCGCGGCGTTAGCAATTTGCCTGTACGTGAACCGTACACTCCTGTAACAGTTTATTTAAGTAGACATATTTTATAGGAATATGCTATCACAAAGTTTACATAATGAATAGTTTTCTCAGACATAGTTTCTTTTGATTTGAATTTGTTAAAGGTGCTCTAGATAGTGAATCTGGCATCACTAAATCTTTACCAGGAATATAATTAATCTCATAATTAAAACACATCAACCTGATACGAAACCTTTGCAATTTTGGTGTCAGATCATCCATATGCTTGGTCTGTTAAGACCTGTAAAAGCGGTTTGTGGTCGGTTTCAAAAAATATTTTCAGCCCTCTAACATATTCTTTAAATTTTTCAGCAGCCCATGTTAATTCTAAGGCCTCTTTCTCAATTTGAGAATATCTACATTCTGTCTCATTGTTCTTGATATACGAGTATAAGCTACTATTGCTCTCTTTCCATCCCAAGTTTATTTGCATAAGGCAATCCCCCAAACCATAAGAACTTGCATCTGCACTAACTGTTTAGTATGATCAAAAAATGCTAGAATTGGGGTTTCGCAAAGTAACTTTTTTGCTTTATCAAATGCTTCTTCCTGATTTGGACTCCAATAAAAATCTGCATCATTCCTAAGCAAACAATTGAAATGTTCCATGCAATCAGCTTTATTTTTTAAATGTTTTGATGCAAAATTAATCATCCCCAAAAATCTCCGTAACTTTGTTTTATTTTCAGGCTTTATAAATTTCTCTATTGCTTCAATTCTATCTGGTTCTACAGATATCCTATCAGATGATAACTCAAACCCCAGAAATTTTATATTTTGCACTCCTATCTCACTGTTTTTATCATTAATACTTAATCCTTCACCTGACAATCTTTTAAGTACTTTCCTAAGATTCTCATCATGTTCTGACATACATTTTCTATAGATAAGAACATCATCGACATGGTACACATACATTTAGACCTTTCAGTATCTGAGCAAACTTTGTAACGAAATACTCAGAAGAGCAAGTTAATCCAAAAGGTAAATCTCTTATAAATAATAGGGGTTATAAGTATGAAATTGCCGTTTTATTGTAATAGGTGATTCGAATTGACATAGAACCTTCATGTTTTGAGATTTTTGAGTGATTTTTTTTTTCACATGATACCTATAAAGTTTTTCTTTTAAAAAAATTGCAACATTCGATAATCGACTTCTAGTAGTTTTTTTTTTTATTCAGCTTGGACAAGAAAGATGGATACTTCAAAAATTCGAGTGATTTTTGAATACGAGTTCCGACGCGGAACTAACTCGGCAGAAACGCTCATAACATCAATGTTGCGTTTGGAGAGGGGACTGCTAATGAACGCACCGTGCGATTTTGGTTTAAACGCTTTCGTGATGGAAACTTTGATTTGAAGAACGAACCACGTGGAAGACTGCCTACACAGGTGTATAACAATGAATTGAAAGAGATGTTGGAAGCCGATCCGAGCCAACGCTTTCGTGATGGAAACTTTGATTTGAAGAACGAACCACGTGGAAGACTGCCTACACAGGTGTATAACAATGAATTGAAAGAGATGTTGGAAGCCGATCTGAGCCAAACTACCCAGGAATCAGCGGTATGGTTTAATGTTACCTTACCAACAATATGGACTCATTTGCGTCAAATCAATAAAATAAAAAAAATAAAAAATGGTTGCCTCATGATTTGACTGATCTGCAGAAAGAAACGCGTGTTGAAACTTGTGTTGCCTTGTTGAATCGATACAGAAATGAAGGAATATTGGATCGAATTGTGACATGTGATGAAAATTGGATTCTTTACGATAACCGTAAGCGAAAAATGCAACAACAGTGTCCTAAAGCAAAACTTACCAATAAAAATGAAATGTATGGTAACTGTTTTATGGTCTCAGCATGGTGTTATTCACTATAACTTTCTCCGATCTGGTCAAGCAATAACTGCAGATGTCTACTGTGCTAACTCCGAACAATGATTCAACCCAATGGTGATATGAAGGTTGTTAACAACTGGCTACTCTCATCTAATTTCTATTGATGGAAAGATTTTTTATATCTTTTTGGAAAAATATTTGGCCCCATTAACCTTTGCCAAAGTATATTCTACATTATTAATTGGAAAGTCTCATAACACTTTTATTTAAGTGATTATAGTCACAGCACAAACGAATTTCGATTTCATCTTTTGGTACACATACTACCGGTGCTCCCCATTCGATACCTGTTCCACTGGCTCTATGATGTCTAAATCTTGCAATCTTTTTATTTCTTTTTCTAGTTTATCCAGCATCGGAATTGGCACCTGCACAAAAGGTTTCGCATATGGTGTCAGTCGTATGGAAATGCTGTCTTTAAATTACCCCATTTCCTGAAATAAGATAGGAAATTCTTTACGTATATTTATAGACCTTGTTTGTTCTACTCCCAAAATCTGTGCCAAAGGAGAATGCCCAAAATCAGTATCGCTTTATAATAAAACAGTATAGCCACAAAACAATACTCATAAATTATACAATATTTTTTTAAGTTTTCGTAGTTAACTTGATCAAAATATACGATTTTGGGGTTAATATTTTGAGTTTAATTAGTTATTTATTTGATTTTATTGTTAGTGAAAGCAGTGTTGCCATTTTATGAACCTCCCCATAATCGGTGTAACTGATAGTGTTAGGGCAGACGCTGAGTTTTAAAAATAATTTCAACTATGACCTTTCCCGCTTTATTTATATTTTTATATGACATAATTAATATGACATTACTTTATTAATTAAAAATCTTTTTCTAATTAATAAATCACTTATGGTCAGGGTGATCTAGATTAACTGTTGGTAAAACTACCACGGGCGATGTAAACGAAAGGATTCTTGGCGGGAATTTCAACCAAAGCGCGCTTTTTCAATTTTTGTCCAAGTTTTTTCATTGAATTTAAATACTGTAAATTGTGTATATTTCCTATAAATAGTTTGTTTGTGTTAATGAGGGGAGCGGGGCTGATCCCCCGAATCCCAAAGTTCGAAAGCGGACTATTGGTGCTGATGCTGAGGACCATGACGGCGGCGGTGAGGAAAGTGACTCTATTAATTACGCACCCTACTTTAAACCTAATTACAAAAGACTGTATCCAGAACATTCGGGTAGCACGGAGTTTAAAGTGTTTGTAGAAAGCCAGGATAAAGAATGATTAGGAAATAAAAGTCCCATATACTTGAATCACATTTTCGCAGCGGACGTTAAAGGTGTGGTGGCGATACGCCGTGTCAATGCGAATAAAATAGTAGTCGTGTTCAAGCAATACAACACGGCCAACAATTTCATCAACAACGTTACATTCCTAGAAAAATATAAGATGAGGGCATATATCACCGCTGCCCAGATAGAACGAGTTGGCGTCATCAGGTTCGTGCCAACAAATATTTCCAATAAAGAATTGTACACTAAACTTTCTTTTGTCTACGAAATTGTGGCAATCAGAAGATTTACAAAGAAAGTGGGACAGAACTTGAACATTCAGACATGAAGTCAGCATAACATTCTTGGCTAATTCATTACCAGACTCAATTCAATATGACCTTTTTTCATATAAAGTTTTTGATTACATTCAACCCCTGTTGCAGTGCTATCGCTGCTTCAAATTCAACCATTCTGCTAATATATGTAATGGTAAACAGCGCTGCAGCTGCTGTGCTGGAGAACACTCTTACAAAGAGTGTGACAAGCCCAATGAGCTCTGCTGCATTAACTGCAGTGGACCTCATTTGGCTATTTCAAGGACCTATCCGGTTAAGTTAAGGAAAATGTTAGAAAAAAAAGAAAACTAACTTATGCCAACATAGCTAATACAAACAATACAAAGAAGATCCGGTTAAGTTAAGGAAAATGTCAGAAAAAAAAGAAAAGTAACTTATGCCAACATAGCTAATACAAACAATACAAAGAAGGAAACTGACTTCCCTGCTTTGCCGGACCACTCCAAGACTGCTCTAAATAAAAAGGAAAACGTGAATAATGTAAATAAAGAACTTGTTCTAAATAAGAACAAAATTAAATTGTATAATGTGGATAGTGTAAATAATACACCTAAAAATAAAGAAACCATGCATGAGAAAAAAACTGCACCCAAACCAAATATCCAATGACGTCTTAATGGCTTTAGTTCATACTTTAGTACAACTAAGCAACAAATCGGACGATGTACCCATAACCACGTCGTCTATCAAAGACATGCTCATCAAAAATCTGTTAACTTAATGGATTTGTTTTCCAACATAATAACTTCCATAAGTATTGCACAGTATAATGCTTAAAGCTTAAATCACAAAAAACCTTTATTAATAAATTTTCTACGAAATCAAAATATAGATATTTGTCTAATAAATGAAACTTGGTTAAAAGACCAACAGAGTTTTAAAATACCTGACTATAACTTCCACCACAAAAATTCAGCTAACAGTCATAATGGAGTAGCTATCTTAATAAAGCCATATTTAAAGTATAAGGTTTTAGACGTTTCTATGAAGGTATTCAGACTATTGCAATTTCTGTATTTACAGAAATAGGCGACATAACAGTTTTATGTGTATATTGTCCACCTAAATCTAGGCATATAGGATTAAATCGATTGCAGAATACTATCAGGAACCTCCCTAAACCTATATTCGTTAGTGGTGATATGAATGCCCACCATATTGCCTTCGGATGCGTGTCCACAAAAGACAGGGGGCAAGATTTATATAATTTAATTGATGATAATGACTTATGTATAATTAATAACGGTGACTTTACTACAGTCAATCGCCCTGATTGTAATCCATCGGCTATTGATGTCACTTTCGTTAGTCCAAATGCCGCGCTTGCGCCGCTTTGCGAGTGGTTTGTTCATGATGACACAATGGGTAGTTATCATTACCCAACTATTACAAAACTTGCAATTTGTGCTGACAAATATCAAGTTAATCCACCTGTTGACAGATTTTTGTACAATCAAACTGATTGGAGAAAGTTTTTTGAAATATCCAAAAAATTTTTCCATGACTTAAAGGTTGATGAAGAGGATCCAATGTCCACTTACCTCGAATTTTGTACTCGCCTTGATGCCTTGGAAGGAAATGGTGATTCCAAAGTTGGTTAAAACTAGTGATTTTAGAAGTAGAATTCCAGCTCCTTGGTGGAATTCTATTTGTGAGCAAAGTGTAATTACATCTTATACTGCTCTGAAACTGTACAGAAGTGACCCAACTATAGATAATTACATTAATTATAAGAGATTAGATGCATTAAAAAAATGTACAATTTCAGAACAGAAGAAGATCGGTTGGAACAACTTTTGTAACACTTTTAATAGAACTACTCCACTAAGTAAAGTTTGGAACCTTATTAAGAGATTTAAAGGCATCAGATCTGGTAACAAATCATATAGGGATGAATTTATTCAACCGTTTTTGACAAAGATATCTGATAATAGTAAGCTTATAGATAGCAGTGAATATAAGCATTATTTTGATCTCAATAATGACAACCCAAACACCAAATTTTTATTGGATCCTTTTACATGGACTGAATTCTTAATGAGTCTGCAATCTAGAAAAAATACAACCCCAGGTTTAGATGATTTCCCTTACAGACTGATTAAAAATCTTAATGATGATGTAAAACATTTATTTTAAAAAATTCTTAACAGTCTTTGGTGTAAGCAAATAATACCAGAATCATGGAAAACACAGTGTGTGATTCCCATATTAAAACCTGACAAACCACCAAATTTAGCTAGCAGCTATCGTCCAATCTCGTTGTCCTCATGTCTGGGAAAGATCTTTGAGAATATGTTAAAGAATCGTTTGGACTGGTACTCTGAATCCAATAACATTATTCCACCAGTGCAATATGGATTTAGGCGCGGTCATAGCTGTGCTGACAGTTTCACTTCCTTAATAGCAGACCTGAAAAGGGCAGAAAATAGCAAATTACATACCGTTTGCGTATTTTTGGATGTACAAGGTGCTTTTGACAATGTTGACCCTGGCATACTTGTCAAAATATTAACTGGTAGTTTAGGTTTACCTGGACTTGTGTCCAAATGGATTTATGATTTCTTGAGTAACAGAAAACTCTTTGTCAAACACAATAACATCCTTTATGGACCACAGTGGGCCAGTAAAGGTACAATGCAAGGTGCAACTCTGTCGCCCTTGAACTTGTACACTTGTGAAATATGTAAATATGTTGATACTCAGAATGTAAATATATTACAATTTGCTGATGATTTAGTTCTATATAGTTCAAATTCTGATTTATGTACAGCTATTGATACTGTAAATATAGCACTAGGAAAACTTTATGATTATTATAATAATAGGCTGCATTTTAAAATTAATGCTTTAAAAAGCAGTGTTATGATTTTTGGAGATGACAACCCTACTACTGATGTTACATATGCTACAGAGAGCATTCAAAGAGTTAACCAGCATAAGTTCTTAGGTATTGTCATCGACCAAAAACTCAAATTCGAAGAGCACATTAAATATATTTCTAAAAATTCTTGCAAAGGGTTAAATGTTCTAAGATGCCTTGCTGGGATATCTTGGGGAGCTGATCCAAAAATATTATCAATACTGTACAAAGCAATTGTAAGAAGCCACTTTGATTATAGCACTCTAGCTTATATTAATTGTACATATGTACATAGATTGGATATAATTCAGAACCAAGCTTTGAGAATCATCTCTGGAGCAATGTGTTCAACTCCCATAAGAGCCATGGAAGTTGAAACCAAAATCATGCCCCTTATTTTGAGGAGAATATTGCTATCTGAAAGATATTGCATCAAACTTTTATCATCATCTAATAATGATGTTATCAACAGAATAGTCCCTCACCTGGTTGTCTCTGGTCCATTGTCCTCAGCAGATGAACTGTTGAGGGGCATAACTCCACAGTTATGCCGGATATATCTGGAAATATTTCATAAATGCTCAAGGATTAAAAAACAGTCACAGTGGCTTTGCTATGCCCACAACTATGTTAGTATAACTCATTCGATTCACGTTCTAGAACATAGAGTTATAAGTAATAATGACATGCTAGAATTTTTGACAGAAAATAATAAGTATTATACTCTATACACTGATGGCAGTAAGGGAGATGACCATGTGAGATCTGCTTTATATGATCCTCAAACAAGGTTCACTCAAAGCTTTGTTCTGGACAATGAATCCTCAATATTTACTACAGAAGCCTATGCAATCCTAGAAGCGTTAAAGTTAATAAGTCATATTCACCAGTCTTATAAGTTCTTCTTAATTTTAACTGATTCATTGAGTGTTTTGGAAGCTTTAAAAAATTTGAAATTTCATTTTAAAACTAATTTTATTTTGTACATAATTAAAGATTTAGTATATAAGTTAAATTGTAAAGATATTGAGATATCCTTTATATGGATCCCTTCGCATAAAGGTATATCTGGAAATGAAGTAGCAGATAGAACTGCAAATGAGGGGACAAATTCACTGGATGTTCAATATGTTAGTGTACCACATAAAGATTATTATAGCTTCATAAACGAAGAACTGAAAAATCTCTGGGTTGAAATGTGGAAGAAAGACCAAGAGCAGAAAGGAAAGTGGTACGGAAGTATCCAAACAGACTTACCAACAGAACCCTGGTACAACGACCTGGAGTCAGCCAGCCGGCACTTTATCACCACGATTAACAGGCTTCGCTTTGGCCATACCACCACACCTGCCCACTTATCCCGTTTGGGCATAATTTCAAGTGATTCTTGTAAATTCTGTAACGCACCGCAAGCTGACGCTGAACACCTGATTTTGAACTGTCAAAATTTTGCAATAGAAAGACTGATACTTGCCAGTGAATTGAGTGATATCTTACCAAATAATTCCTCCCGCCGCCTGAACGATATTCTAAAAACTAAAAAATGTTTTGTGCCCATTTTTAAATTTATTAAAAACAGTTGTGAAAGTGTGTAGTGTACAAATCAAGTGTGTAAACTCTTAAAACTTAAAATTAAGACTTTTCTATTAAAGACTTGGCTTAAAGATCTCGTAACCAAGCCAGTAGCTTAGCCACATATAATTATTAAAAAAAAAAAAGGTAAACGAAAGGTGAACTGTCAAAAATGTCACTGTCAGTGTCACGTCAAACAAAGTATCGTTTCGGCGCGGCAGCGAACTTTGGTTTTTGCGTTGATAGTTGTTGTTGTTGAGTTTGTTGTGATAATTAATAAACTTATAATTGCGTTGAGTTCGTGTTCAGTAGTCTTCTGATTCAAAACTGAAAACTAAACAGAACAAAAAAAACTGAAAATTAAAAAGAAAACTCAAACTGAACAGAAAATCAAAAACAAACAAAAACCCCACAAAAAAAATTGGATAATTTTTATTTCCTTTAAAAGTACGACCACTCCCCTCTTTTTTTATATACAATTTATGCTATCATACAAAAAAAATATGCGCAACTGCGGTCTATAGAAGAATGGGCCATCTCCTTTACCTTTAATATTCCCAGTTCTCTAGATGCCTCCCTACTTAATATAGCCCGTTTAATTGATTTTACCACATATGCTTTCACATTTATTGCCTTACGTTTATGTGACAATTTAACGCTTAAATAGCCCAACACTTCTAAACATCTACCATCTGCCTTTTATAACACTATATTTGTTTTTATTAATTTGTTTACAAATTTTTCAGGGACAAATGTCATTGGTTAACAGACTATGTCTGCACCCGAGTTGATTAAGAACCTTCCGGTCTTGTTAAATTCCTCTACAAATATCTCCGACATTGTGGTATACTGATTTACAGATCCACATCTTTTAGAATATTTACGTTTTATTACACTATATCAAACCACAACTTTCTTTATTTTTTGATATTGTATCAACTCATGTGACTCATTTTTTATGTATTCTTTGATACTGTTAACATCTGAAAAGCATATTTAGTTATCTCTGTTTGATTTAATATCTACAACTTAATTTATATTGCCAATTTGTAAAATCTTGGAAAATTTTATGCTCTGAAATTTTCATCTGATCTGACATTTGTCTGTCTATTTTATTTTCTTAAGTCATAGACATAACATACCATGGACTAGACTTTCCTTAAGCTAGTTGTACATTATAATAAGGGCAGCGGCAGACTGCCCCCTTCTGTAAACCGTTTTATATTCGTTCTGGTCTTGATTTCTTAATTGAGATTTGTATTAGAAATTTAGAAGATATGATATAAAAAACGGGCGTCAGATTATCAGTTTTTTTGGATTATGAGGGAACGCTGAAAGTCGATTTACTATTAAGTATTAAGAAGTGTACGATCTTATCTGAAAAACTAAACCATATTATCCAGTTGATGTGTGTAAATAATATCTAAATATATATTGTGAGTATTATACTGTGTATAATTTGCCTGCCTACCGTATATCTGCAGTAGGTACGCGCAGGGTGCGCACGCTGAACACTCGGGGGCTCTACCAGCCGTCCCATCGCACCGTCGGCACGGCGTACGAAGCCGCCCTTTTTTTCTTCTGGCTCTCGGACCTTTTTTTTTTGCGTTGACACGGTGTCCTCCTGTGCCGCTTATGGCGGGAACAAGGGCACGCGTTAGCACTCACCGCTGTCCGTCACCGGACACTCCTCGGGGGAGTACCCCCATCACCGGCGCACCACAATACACACAACGCACACAATAGTACGCCGTGACCACCCCAGGGACCAAACCAGCACATGGGCGCCAGGCGACCCCGTGCATGGCACCCTTGGTCCCCCGTGACGGGTCAAGGTCAATGGCCCCGCCACCTACCATTTGTCGGCCGCAGGGGATAGGGATAGCGGCTAACGCAATACCGACACTCCTCTTTCTCTGCGGCCCCACCGCGTCCGCCATCAGACGGTGGCGACCCCGTCCAGGCCGCGGAAGGTAGGGAGAGCGGCGCATCGCAATACCGGCACTCCTCTTCCGCCGCGGCCTCCAACCTTCAGCCGCGACATCGTATGGGACCTGGGACGCTCCTTAAGACATCCCGGCCCGCCTCAAATGCGATGTCGCCTGTTACTAAGCGGCACCGCAACCTACTAGTTGGCCGCTACGTCGTCGGCTTAATCGGCAAAAGCCCTGACGAGCGGCCCCTCCTCGGGTTCCTCTTCGCTTCACCATGGGTGACCAAGCCACGGTTCCATAAAAAAAACATTCGTGCCTGTTGAATCTTCTGACTCCTCATCTTCTACCAGCCTCACTTGTTTAACGTCCTGTCGTCTACATACTCTTGCGAAATGTCCTCTAACATTGTACTTAAAACATTTCGTATTCTTTGCTGGGCATACATTTCTGTGGTGCTGATTTAAACCACAATTTCCACACAGATACTTTTCTTTTGGTTGCCGAGTTTGCACTTTTTCCACTCTAACCTCATTTGGATATTCCTGGTACAGCTGTTCGGATTGTTTATTTTGTATCTCCCACTGTCTCACTACTGTCACAGCTTCTTGAAGATCGAGGTTTTTCTTCAACTGTAGTTTTTCACTCAGCTTCCTGTCGCTAATTCCCACAACATTTTTGTCCCTTAATATAATCTTTGGTGATTTTCTCAAAATTGCATCTTCGGGACATACTTTATAAGTCTGTGACGAATGTTGTATCCACCTGCTCGACTTTCCTCTGTTTTCTTTCATTAAATTTTGCTCTCTCGAATATAATATTCTTTCTTGGTTCAAAGTAGTTTGTAAATTTTTCAACCAGTACTTCGTAGGATTCGGATGGTTTCTCTGATTGCACATTTCGTTACTCCTTTCTCATATAGCAGTAAATATTTTAGTTCTGCATCTGAGCGCTTCCCTGTTATTGAAATATATCATTGGAATCTTTTGAGCCAAGCGCGGGTTGATGAAATTGGCTTACTTGAAATCGGTATTTTTATTCGATAAACTCAACGTAATCTGCAATTCTTTACAGGGAAGAACTGTAACTACGTCTACAGTAAGAGACGAAATATCTTCACAAAAAAAAAAATGGTTTCTGGATCGAATTTGTTGAAGGAAAAAATACGAATATTTTTCTCTTTTAAATAGAGAATTTCAAAGAAAATAAGTTACAAATATAACCTTCGAAATAGAAAAAAAAGCCGGCCAAGTGCGAGTCCGACTCGCGCACGACGGCAAAAAAAAACACATATTAGGTCATTACATACGAAATTGGCATTTTGTAAGGGAGGTACATAAAGTCGTTTTTTTTAATATAATATATGTCGGGTTTAGTCAATAGTACGGACGTTAAAACAAATCGCAAGCACGCCATCTGGCGGCAAAGCAAAACAACTACGCATTGGCGCGCTTCCTCTAACCACTTGCGTGGTGGGGATAGTAGAATATGGCAGTTGAGTACAGAACGCCGTAGAGCTAACACGTCGTAGAATCAGTGTCGATCCGTAATATTAGTAAGCAAAATTGTAACTGCGATATTTGAATAAACCCAGTGTATCGAATAACTTCTGTGATTTCATTTGCACGATTGTACCCAACGACCTGCCCACACACGATGTCTTAACCTAAGGGAATACATCCTGACTTCCCGATGGTTTGCATCAATCGGCCAGCCCTGATGCGACATCAGAATTGGGATTCGGTCGTGCTAATGAGATCACACATAGAAACAATGGTGGTGAAAGTGGCGGTTACATTCTTGCAAAAAATCGCGGTGTCAGTTGCGACTACCCTCAGTCTTGAATAATGAGAAAAAAACCAGTCCGGAACGGAGCAGGAAGGAGGCTAACAACCAAGGAGCTGGACAGGTCAAGGAGGAGCGTGTGGACATGTGAAAAGATCCATACACATCACATCCACACATCTTTATGCAAATCTGGTGAGTCGTTTTCATTTTGTTATGACTATGGAAAAGTGTGTTCATTATTCAATTCTAGTTTTGTGTACGGTATGGTGGTCAGTGGTTCGTCGGGGTAGCCCGTGTTAGGTTATAATTTCATGTTAGTTATTGATGGTCAAGTTTTGGTGTTGTTGAAGAGTTATTATTCTACTGGCAATAACCTTTGACTGGCCCTGGCTGACTATTATTGTTTAGAAGGTAGAACGATATAGTGACATTTACGACCCTACCTTACACTTCAGTCTGGAAATTATGATAAATCCAAAAAAGTATTTTGATCAGTTTTGTAGTGTGATAGTTTTATGTAGTGAGAGTTAACTAAGTTTGAGACGAAGCATAGTATTCTTCTTTTGTGGGCGGAGGGCCAAACTGTCTAAAAGGTGGTAACCCCCTACCAGGCCTGGCCAGGTCGTTAATTGCGACTTAAAATGCAATGGCATTTATTTGATTCTCTAAAGCTCATATACCTACCTGGGCACTTGGGACACTGTAATGTGTGGTTCATGTTTTGGACAGGGACTCTGCACTCACTTCGGTGATTCGGTGTCCATAATAACACATTTTGCAGGTTTATGTTACTACTACTACTAGGAGCTCGTGGCTAAATAATAACAGCCGCACTGATCGATCATCAAGGTTAAGCAACGCTTGACGAGGTCGGTCCGTAGATGGTTGACCATTTCAACGTACCGGGTTTCCTCCGTGCCTCGGAAAGCACGTTAAGCCGTTGGTCCCGGCTGTCATTTGAAGATCTTTGACAGACGTTATGGGTGGTCGGAGGCCTGGGATCTGCCACCAGTCTTGCAAAGGGGTACCGTGTTGCCCAGTTGCTGGGTTGTGGAGGTCGGATGGGCATGCGCTCCATGTGGAGCGCGGGTGCTCGGCTGAGTCCGGTGGGACAGGAGGCCGACCCAATGTGGTTGGGAAAAGGCTAGGCAGATTGATTGGTTTAGGTTACTACACCGGTGCACAGGTTAATTTCCATCAAAGCTGTGTATGGTTAAGATAACCGTGTGAACATATACTCTCGTAATATTTTTCATGTTTCAGATACTATATTGTGTCGCAGTGGAGCCACTGCTGCGGGCTCGCGGTTCAAAAGCTGTATGCGAAGGCTGACGTGTCAAGACCTAAGAGGTTAAGAGGAACGGCAGGCCAGCAGTTCGCAGGTGGTAGCTGGACGTTATGACAACAGATGTGAGGTTATGTGCGCGCAAGTTTAGAATGGAATACTCGGTGAGTCGCTTCTATTTTATTTCGATAGTGAAGTCGAATGTTCTCTAGTGATGAGATGCTATTTAGAGTTTTAAGAGTGTTCATGTTGGAACACTGAATTGGTTGGTAGTGGTTATACCTAGCACTATCACTAGGTAATTAAGACATACCAAGTAAAAAGCAAGTAGCTAATAAGTTACCTATTGGCTTGTTAGTACTTTCCTAGTTTCAACATTTGGTTCAGTACGAACTTTAGGATAAGATATCCCATAAGAAGGAGATGAAATATCCAAAATGACTGAATAGTTAGTAGTTTTCAGTGGCAAAGCGAGTTAGTGATGTCGTTGGGCTATCGCAATTGTATCGAGTTAGAAACGGTACTGGTCATTTGCGTGTATTCAGATCAGATCTTATGTTGCGTAACGACGACGCTTTCTTTCAAAGTAATATTATGATAGCAGTAGATCTCGCGATCGTTTTCCGTACATGAAAACTGAGTTTGTGAGCGATAGTAAAGGTTTACTGTTGATAATCTGGTTTAAACAATATTGAGCCGAGTTATTCGTGAAGGTCCTTCACGCGAGCTATTAAGAAGCAGATATGATCAGGCCTAATTGTTCCCCTCATATTAACAGTCGGTATGTTACAAGATCTTAGAGTGAAAGGCGCGAATCTTGTGAGAAGGATACCCGATCACCAAGTTCCTTGAGAATTAGACGTCATAGTTGATGACAGTGGTAGTGAAACCAAATCTGATTAACATGTCTACTTATAAGACCAATTCTGGACCGCACCTCATGCGTACCATGTGGCGATGGGTTTTTGAAGAGGTTTCATGAGTTTAGTATGCACTGCCTTTGAATTATGGTAAAGAGTAACAGAATTGTTATAATTACTTTTTTTAGTAAAACTTGTTGATCGGCAGACCTTTTTCTAGTGAATAGTGTTGTGTGGGAAACTTTAGTACAAAAACTGAAGAGGCCCTGTATTAAGTCCGCGCTAGGTGATTATGACAGGATGGTGATCGTTATGTACATCGTTTTCGGTGTACCGAAAACTTTAAATAGGTACGCTTAGAACCTACCATAAGGTAGGATACCTATGCATAAGGTAGGATGAGGAAGATGCCAGCGGGTCATATACTAGTCGATGTTGATGTTTAAAGGATTTTAATATTGATGAGCAAGCTTAAGATGTCGAGTAATTGAGTCTATCAGCCGTATTATGTTTGAACGTACCAGTGGATTCTGGCGGAGGTCGGGGTCTAGAGAGACCGTTGTGTGAGAGCAATATAATTGCTGGCCGGCTATATAGAGCCGTGGCGTTAGAGGTTTTACTCGAGAGTTTCTGTAAGCTTGGCAGTTTTTACTGCAGCAGAAGTTTTAAAGTTTGTTTGGAATTACTGTGGTACATGGCCCAGGGCAATGATTTAGTTAAAGATTAGCGTTCAAAAATGTCTCTATTTTAACGAATCCAATGATCTAGTTTGGTCAGGACTAGCCGAGCGTTGTGTGTTGGCCTGTGTGGCAACTGTTGTCCTTTATGGCAACTATAGGCCTGTGTGGCAACTGGAGGCCATTATGGCAACTGTAGGCCAGTGTGGCAACTGGAGGTCTTTGTAGCAACTGTGGGCCTGTAGGGCACCTGTAAGTCGGTGTAAAAAAACACGTTTGTGTAAGGAACCTTACAGAGGATTCCTGTTGAGTTATGAGGTTAAAATAAAGTAAACTAGCATTGTCACGCGAGAGGTGAGGTCACCATGTTAATGTTGATGACGTTCGAATCGTCAAACCTTCAAAACGAAAATTTAAATAATTTTGGTTTTGTACTTTTGATTACTATGCGAAGATTGTGTTAGTAAGATACACAAAGCTCAAGTACCAATTGAGATGATAGATAACAAATTGACGTTACATACCACAGGCTAAATGTCTGTGTGGAACTGGTTCTAAGTTCAGAGAGTTGAGTTGACTCGACATCGTGGAGATGTGCGAGTAGAGCAATTGTGATTGCTAAGAGAGCTATGAGATAGCTAAGAGAGCTATGTGATGGCTAAGGATTGTGGATAAGATACCTGGTGTCTTGTTTCTTTTGTTTGATTTAATGTGAGATTAATGACTATCAGTGGTACTTGGACTTTGTAATCACGAAGATTCGGTGCTATCAGGTACCGGTTCGATGATCATGTTTCTATTTTCTTTAAATTGGAAATAGAATTACTCGTTCCTTGCAATAGTGAACAGAGAGATTTAAATGATCATGTTTGATTGTTTCGAAATGTTTTCTCACTCTAGAGTATGAGTCAGGATTGGACGAGTGAATACTGTTTGGAAATTTTGTGTTTCAGAAAAACATCCCTTGTATGATGGGAGACTGGCGGGTCGGAGTAGACTAAGAGGACGTGTGGCGCAACACGACATGAGATGGCAGTGAACAAGGACAAGAAGATGATGCCTGCGGGTGATAGATTTGAGGATCTGTCACCTGAGAGAGGCCCGAGAAGGCGACGTGTTGTGTTCCACGCTCGCCTCTCAAGATAAATTACGGCCTAGAGAACACCATGTGGTTTTAGTCAGTAGGAGTCTGACAGACCCCTCAGTTTTCCCCAAGAGCTGAGGACATTCATGAGAATTTCCACATGATTCGATACACTGTTAACCCTGACAATGAGGAACAGACGAGGACGCCTGTCTCGCAGGATGGCCGTGTCGGGTTTAGTCAATAGTACGGACGTTAAAACAAATCGCAAGCACGCCATCTGGCGGCAAAGCAAAACAACTACGCATTGGCGCGCTTCCTCTAACCACTTGCGTGGTGGGGATAGTAGAATATGGCAGTTGAGTACAGAACGCCGTAGAGCTAACACGTCGTAGAATCAGTGTCGATCCGTAATATTAGTAAGCAAGATTGTAACTGCGATATTTGAATAAACCCAGTGTATCGAATAACTTCTGTGATTTCATTTGCACGATTGTACCCAACGACCTGCCCACACACGATGTCTTAACCTAAGGGAATACATCCTGACTTCCCGATGGTTTGCATCAATCGGCCAGCCCTGATGCGACATATATTTATTTTATCAAAGTATGTACCATTGCTATCTATGTACGTGGGACACTCAGAAAGTTTTGCGAAACTAAAAAAAATTGTTCTATACGTACATATATTTTTATTAAATCTTTTCAAAGTACTTTCCACCAGCCTCTTTACAAAGATTCATGCGCCTAAACCAGTTTTCAAAACACTTTTTCCAGTCCGCCGCAGACACCTCGTTTACAGCCTGCTCGAACGCAGCCAGCGCATCTTCCGGCGACGAAAATTGTATCCCTTTGAGCTGATTTTTTATTTTTGGGAATAAAAAGAAGTCACACGGTGCTAGATCAGGGCTGTAAGGAGGATGACCCAGGAGTTTGACTGGCGTGCTGTCCAGGAAGTCCCTCGTTTTGAGTGCGGTGTGCGCAGGTGCATTGTCGTGGTGGAGCAGTAGCCCGCGGAGCCCTGTGTTTGGTCGCTTGTTGCTTATAACAGAGAAAACTTCTGGCAAACATTTGGTAGTATACCATTCGGCATTAATGCTTCTTTGATCCCGTAAGGGAATTGATACCAAGTGGCCAGTCAAATTAAAAAAGCTAGCGATCAAAATCTTACCCCCGCTTCTAGATCGCTTCACTTTGGTAGGCGTTGGCTCATTTTGAAACACCCAAACAGTCGACTGGCGCTTGGTTTCTGGGTCGTATTGATAAATCCAGGACTCATCACCTGTAACGATGTCGTAAACACGCCGAGACGAGCCTGCTTCAAATTTGTTAAGCATATCACGGCACCATTCCACCCGGGCCTGCTTCTGAGCATCGGTGAGGTTGTGCGGCACCCAGCGTGATACTATCCTCCTCACGCGAAGATGGCTGTGTAGAATCTCGTGAACGCTTCCCGATCCAATCTTCAATATGTGTTGAATCTCCTGATATGTAATTCGCCTATTGTCTTGGATTAAATTTTTCACTGCTAGCACGTTTTCTTCGGTAACAGCCGTCAAAGGGCGACCGCTTCTTTCGTCATCCCCCAAAGTTGGTCGACCGCGCTTGAATTCGTTATACCAACGATACACGGTTGCCTTGGAAGGGCCTTCATCCATGAATGCCATTTGAAGTCTATCGTACGATTCATCCGGTTTCAGGCGACACTTGAAATCGTATAAAATCATAGCTCTAAAATGTTCCCGGCGCAGATCCATATTTCAGTGAGACACAATACTTTGAATTAACTCGCAAAAAATGTGGAGGGAAATTTTGAAATTGGAACTTACTTATTTTTACTTATAAATAATCATATTTTCGAAAAACATTATAACTGGCCAGTCTCCCATATTATATAAAAACTTTTTTTCGAAATACTTTCTGAGGGGCCTGGTACTTTTGCCATTTCATAGGTAGTTCACTGATCCCTTTACTAAAAAAACCATTCGGACGGAAATCAATAAAATCTTTGAAGGCGCTTTGGACGGCTCAATCTCAGAATACCAGATTCTCAAAACACCAGATTCTCAATATATCAGATTTCGAACAGTCGAAATCAAAATATTTATTGAGACCAGACGAAATGGCCATAATGCCTTGGAAGGTGGGTAGGCTTTTGGTGTGGGATGCAACATGTGTCGACACACTTGCGCCATCCCATCTTCTTAGCACGGTGGGCTGTGCTGGTGCGGCTGCTGCCAGTGCAGAAAACCTCAAACTTCGTAAATATAACAACCTTACTGGAAGTTATATTATTTTATATTCTTACTGGAAGTTATAAGTTATGATATATTATATTATTTACCTATTTTTGTTTATTGACATTGTTATGACGTCTAAAAAGTCTTCTCCTTATTTATTCACATTCAAGTATTTTAATATTATTTAATAATTAAATAAAATGGATCAAAGTGATATGAAATTTATAATAAGTCAGAAAGGCAAACCAGCGTTACTGCACGCAGGGTTCAGGTACGATTTCTGTTTAAAGAACAAGTCTGGAACAACAAATTGGCGTTGTTTCCGACAAAAGGAATGTAATACCTCGATACTTTTGGATGTCAATAACAAAATAATAAGGGATGGACGGCATACATGTAAACCAAACCGTATTAGAAATATCATAGAAGGCTGCATGGACGATTGTAAAAAAGAGGTATGTGTAAATTTCAAAAGGAGCCAAATTTAAATATTTAGAGCGAAATATGAAATACGAAATGAAACGAAAATGAAATAATTTACTTCAAAAAAGGACAACTATTTTATAGGGCACGAAACCAATATTTTAATTTAGTCCGAACAGCGTGTAAAAATTTTAAGGACTTAAAGATTGCCAGAACACTTTGTTGATTTTTTTTTCTTGTATGATGACTATGATTTTGAAACACGACAGAATTTTGATTTTTGGTACTTTAATGGCCAAAGAACGCCGCGATTTTTTAAAGTCAGTAAATACGTTATACGGTGCGGTACCTGTAAAGTGTCTCCAAAACCGTTCTATCAGATGTACACCTTTCATGTGGACTAAGCACGCAGTGAAGATACAATTAGTTTTGTACCTTTAATTTATGCGTTGCTTCCTAATAAAATTCAACGCACATACGAACGGCTATTTTCGATATTAAAAGAACAATTTGGATTGGAGTTGGCAGTATATAAATGTGACTATGAAGTTGCTGTAATACATGCCGTGAAAGAAGTATATCCGGATGTGAAAATCAAAGGGTGTTATTACCATTTCTGGAAAGCGGTCGAAAGGATGAGCTATTAGTTAAAATTTAGGGAATCCGATAAAGGCCCCGAAATAACACATCTTTTCTCACAGTTAGCATTGCTTCCTCCAGTAATAATTCCCGAAGCGTACCTCGCTATAAGTGAAATGGCATCAGCCAATGAGATTTAATCAATTTTTTTTTTTCGAATTTGAGTTTATTTTAGTTTGTTTCTGTTGTTCACGATTTATTGTTATTTTTTGTGCGAATAATTAGGTATCTGTAATTTGATTATTTCTTCTGAAACATTTTTTCATTTAACTGTACTTCTGGTATTTAGATAATCTGGTATTTTGAGAATCTGGTATATTGAGAATCTGGTATTCTGAGATTGAGCCCTTTGGACTGCCCCATCCGAGTTGAATTTTTTCCCTTGCAAGAATTTATCAAAATTTCGAAAAAAATGTAAATCTGTTGGAGCAAGGTCCGGGGAGTACGGTGGATGTCTTAGACATTCTAATTGAAGCTCCTCTAATTTGGTAGCCGTCTGTTGTGCAGTGTGTGGTCTAGCGTTGTCCTGAAGCAGCAGTGGCCTAGAGCGATTGACCGGTCTGGGCTGTTTAGCAGCTAGCTTTTCCATCATGGTCTGACAATAGACATCCGCCGTAATCGTCTGGCCAGATATAAGAAAGCTGTAGTGAACGACACCGGCACTAGTCCAACAATCTATATATAATAAAATAGATAACTAACATAACGTTCCGTGCCCAATACTCACAGTTCTGTTGTCCGTTTTTATTTTATCTCTTTAATCACTTTTACGTTTGTCACAGTCACAGAAACCCAAACAAAGTCCAACATAACTCAATACTTGCATCCACTATCGTTATCTAGTGCTTTCGAAGCTATAATAAACAAAAACAACTAAGAAGAACATCGCAAAAAGTGCAAAATCATAGTGACTACATTGCGAGTGTAGCGGATTGTCACTGCTAAGAGCAAGACACAAGAACTACAACGGCGTGCGTGACTCGCTCGCAGTGCCGACATCAGAACTACCCACATTCAGCGACACAATTGTTCCAGTTGAAACTGCGTGTTTATCGAGTTGTTGAACATTATTGTTTATTTTGTAAGCAATAAGTAAGCAATATCTGCAATAATATGTCGTGCCCTGATGATCAACTTTTCGGCCCTTTACAAGCGGATCAAGAGCCTGGTGCTGAAGCCAACACCTTGCTTAATTCTCCAATCACGGACCATAAGAATAGCGGCAGCATTGTACATCGCAATAACAAGAGGTCCAAGCGCAGCCTCTCCGATGACATAACGGACGAAAGTAGCCTATCGCTAGAAGATCTGCGTGACACTATAAGAAGTGAAATTAAAGCCGCGTTCAATACTGAGGTTACTAAACTGGTCAAATTTCACCTCAAGAACTTAAACGAGAAGATTGCCAATTTTGATGATTCCTTAACCTTTAACAACACCCTCTTGGAAGACATGAAGAGCAAACTTGATGAAAAGGTGTCCATCATAGAAAAGCTGGAGAAAGATAACAAAGATTTACGGTCGACGGTTTACAACCTTTCAGAAAGGCTTAGTTGAGCAAAATATGCGTGAGACTAACGTGGAGATCAATGGGATGCCTGAGCACCGCACTGAAAATCTTCCGAACGTCATCCTGCAGCTGGCTAAAATTGTTGAATGTCCGATTGCCAGTGAAGACATACAAAACGCCACAAGAATAGCCAAGCTTAACAGAGATAGCAATCGCCCCAGATCAGTAGTTGTTAAACTAAGTAAACGAGCAACTCGCGACCACCTCCTGGCTGCTGTCACCAACTACAACAAACGTCACAAGGATGACAAGCTCTCTACGCAGCACCTCGGCCTTGGCGGTAAGCGTGAACCTATTTTTGTGTCCGAACACCTGAGTCCTCACAACAAACATCTTCACGCTGCAACAAGACAAAAGGCCAAGGCAGCGCAATTCAAATTTGTTTGGGTACGTGACGGTCGGATTTATGCTAAGAAAAACGAATCCACTCAAGGAATACATATCCGCAGCTTTGACAGTCTAGCCTTACTCAAATAGAATACCAGTATAATTATGTAAAATGATCATTGATGTCTAGCCTAAAATTCAATCCACTTAATATCTATTACCAAAACGTACGAGGTGTTCGGACAAAGACTACTGATGTGTTTAACAACATCCTACAGTGTGACTACTCTGTTTTAGCGCTGACTGAGACCTGGCTTAACTCTAATATTTCCGATAGTGAAGTTGTAGATAACCGATACATAGTTTACCGTAGGGACCGTGACCTTGTACGAAGTTCAAAAACTGATGGAGGAGGTGTTTTGATAGCCGTGTCCAAACATATTCCTTCACGACGAATGTATGCATGGGAAACCGATTGTGAAAACGTCTGGATCACGTTGGATGTTGTTATAAATAAAAAGCATAAGAAAATTGCTATATGTGTAGTCTACCTGCCTCCTCCAGTTAAGCTCGAGGTTTTGAATGGATTTCTGGATAGTGTTAGTGTGGTGGCTGATTGCGTGGATGATATTGTGGTTGTGGGTGATTTCAACTTGGGTTTCATTAACTGGACCTTGGATTGTAACTTGTCTCATATGATTCCCCACAACAATGCTAGCTCAAATGCCGGTAGTAATGACAGCCGACTGGGATTTGCACTAATTGATTTTGTCGCTCTGTCAGGGTTACAACAAAAGAATTCGATAACCAATCATATGAATAAAATTTTAGACTTGATTTTAACAAACGAAAACTGTACAATTTCAAAGACTGACGCCATCAGTAAAGTCGACCCCTATCACCCTCCGCTTGAAATCATGTTAGAAGTCAAACCTCAGTCGGCGCTTAAATATGCGCCTCGCGTAGACTATAACTTCTACAAAGCCAACTACAGTGCCATCTTTTCCGAACTGGGTAGGGTGGAGTGGTCTGAATGTTTTGATGGTTCTATGAACGTTGACCAAATGGTCGGTAAATTTTATAATAAATTAAATTTAATTATCAGCGAACATGTACCTAAACGCAGGCCTCGCAGTGACCGACATCCTATCTGGTTCACGCGACATCTGGTACGTATTTTGAGGGAGAAAGACAAGTTGCGGCATAAATATCGTAAATATAAAAATCCCCGGGATAAGCTCGAATACGAAACCGTTAGACAACAATGTGATAAATTGTTGCGTGACTCATATGCTAACTATCTGGATACCGTTGAGAACAGCCTTAAAAATAGTCCCAAGGCGTTCTGGACCTTTATTAAAAGTAAAAGATCGTCATCAAACACGTTACCTTCAGTAATGCACAACAATAACGAACACCATTCCTCGAGTGGTCCTGGTATCGCCAATTTGTTCGCATCTCACTTCAGCTCAGTTTACTCTGTTCCGTCCTCTACACTCTCTCTCTGCGGCACCTTCCCATCCGTTTGTTCGTACAATAGCAAACTTTCATGCCTCAGCATAACTGAGGGGGATATTTTTTCAAAATTGAAGACGTTAGATCCTTATAAAGGAGCAGGGCCAGATGGGATTCCCCCACTCTTCATCCAAAGATGTGCCTCGCTCTTATCGTACCCTTTAAAAGAAATCTTCAACAAATCTCTCATAAGCGGCACGTTCCCTGTTGAGTGGAAGCGAGCGCGGATTGTTCCAGTCCTAAAGAAGGGAGACAATGAAAACGTGAGAAATTATAGACCCATTTCAATGTTGTCGTGCTTTTCAAAGGTGTTTGAAAGTATCATCTGTCCAGTTTTAACAAGGCATACTAAGTCCCTGATACGGGTGGAACAGCACGGCTTTCAGGAAAATAAATCCGTTTTGACCAATCTTGTCGCATACGTCACGCCTATCATGGACGGAATCGACGGTAACCAGCAGGTTGACTCGGTCTATACTGATTTTGCTAGCGCCTTTGACTGTGTCGATCACAAACTTCTTATTAATAAGCTGCAAAATCAGTGTGGTATTTGTGGATCGATGCTGAGTTGGTTCAAATCATACCTCGAGGGCCGTGAGCAGGTGGTGGTTTTGGCCGGATACGAGTCCAAAAAATACATTGCCTCATCCGGAGTACCGCAAGGGTCCCATCTGGGCCCTATACTATTCTTGCTCTTTGTTAACGACATCGTTACTGAAATCCACCATTGTCGATGCTCCCTTTTTGCAGACGATATGAAAATATCGCGACAAATCAGCTCAGTAGATGACGCCAACTTGTTACAGGCTGACCTGGACCGGGTTTACGCGTGGTGTTGTGTCAACAAAATGAGGCTTAATGCCTCAAAATGTCGGCATATTCGTTTTACACGGAAGAGAAAAGTCATTGCGACAGATTTCCATATAAACAAAGAGGCAATCGCTGTTGTAACGGAAATTAGGGACTTGGGCGTGATTCTTGACTCCAAATTGAGCTTTATCCCTCATTATAGCAGCATGGTAAAGAAGGGCGCAAAAATGTTGGGTTTCATAAGACGCAATACCAAAGACTTCAAGCGCACTGCCTCTAAGATAACATTATTTAATGCCTTAGTGCGTAGTGTGCTTGAATTCGGGAGTGTCGTCTGGAACCCTCATTATGCCGTCCACTCTAACCGTATCGAGTCCCTTCAGCGGTCATTTACTAGGCATCTTGCATTTGTTTCCCCTGGTGTCAGCATGAGATGTTCGTACGAGGAGAGACTGTCTCGTTTCGGACTGAGCACCCTACAGCATCGCAGACGCATGCTTGACTTGCTATTTCTTCAAAAAATTGTGCGGAGTCCCACGTCAAGCGACGGACTTTTGGAACGTATCGCGATATGCGTTCCAAAAATAAATGCGCGGAGAAAATGTAGCAACTTGTTTAGTATCCCTCGATACAAATCGAATCTCGGGTTGAATTCCCCAATGGCAAGGCTGCCTACAACCTACAACGCCTGGTGTGAGCTTTTAGACCTAGATATTTTTCATGACTGCCCCACTCGGCTCAAACGGAAGTTGTTGGAAAAGAAAGCAAAACATATTTGCATTTGATGAGTTATGTTATTTTTTAAGTATTACTAATTTTTATTGCCAATTGTTTTATTTTTTATTCATCTAAATTATAATTATTTTATTTTAAATCTAATCAATTAGGACATCTATTTAAACTATATTGTAATTTTGCCTATTATTCATTCATCCATTGTGTAAATTAGAATTTTTATTGAATTATTGTATTTTGTGAGATTATTTTTGTGAATGTTGTGCACGTCTGTTATTGACATAAATACCAGTATAAGACCTCATGAAATTTAATAAGTAAATTTTTGTGTTTGTGTTGTTGATGTGCCTTAAATAAATAAATAAATAAACAATCGCTCACAAGTACGGGGCTTGTTCTGCAGGTCGAAATTTCAAGAACGAAAACGTTGGAACCAAAAATGCACTGTGTTTTCTTTTGCGACACCGTCGCCATACACATCATTAATCCTTCGAGCCGTTTCTGCAGCACTGGTGCCACGATGGAACTCGTACTCGTAAATAACGCGATATTTCAAGTTTTCTATTTTGTAAACTGACTGGCGCAAAGAAAAAACAAAAAAGGAAAAGCAAATGAATTACGGTTTTCCAAACACAAAAACAAAAGCATAAGTAAATAGCTGTATAAATTTAAAATTCCAAACCAAAGAGGAGATATTTGAGATCAAAGTGGCCAGTACGATAAAACGCTAATTTCATAGGTAAGGACCTAATATTTATTTTATTCTGTTTTTAGTATATTTTGTTATAGCGTGAAATAATTAAACACTCTGCTTCACCAACTATTGTTTTATTTGGTACTATAACACCATTATATTACTCGAGGCCACTGTTGACATCACAGAGCACTTGCTTTTATTAGTTTTTATCAGTCTCTCCGAATTCGTAAAACTTTTTCGCGCCTTCTTAAGTTCTCAGTTTTTTTCATCTGTCAAAATCGTATATGGGTTGCCACAGCTAAACAATGGTCAAGTTTTTTGAAAAATAATTAAGTTGCAACCCTTAGATAATGTAAGCATAGAATAGTTATTATACAGTCGTTTATCGTGTATGCTAACATTCGGCTAATCCTGACGTCAAACGCGGCCTCGCGTTTAACAAACATTAAAAAAAAACAAGAGAAAGAACAAAAAGAAACATCATAGGAAACAAACAAAACAAGATCTTACTACTAGACATCGACTACAAGCACTCTCACTTGTAGTGACTCACTCTTAGAACTAAACATCATCTACAAGTACTCTCCCTTGTAGTGACTCACTCTTATAACTAAACATCATCTACAAGTACTCTCCCTTGTAGTGACTCACTCTGATAACTAAACATCGCCTGCAAGTAAGTATTCTCACTTGCAGTGACTCACTCTTATAACTAAACATCGACTACAAGTACTGTCACTTGTAGTGACTCAGTCTTATAACTGGTAACTGGTTGAGCGATTGACTGCTGCGCTGCGTGTCGTGGGTTCGATTCCCGCACGGTATAAATATTTGTATGACCTACAGATAGTTGTTCCGGCTCTGGGTGTTGTGTATGTGAGTTTGTATGTTTGTAAACGCACCCACGATACAGGAAGAAATTCCTAGTGTGGGGCAACGTTCTTTAAAAAAAGAAAGAAAGAAGTACTGTCACTTGTAGTGACTCACTTTTATAACAAAATGTCGTTTATGGGCATGCACACCCGTAACGATTCACTAATCATCACTAACATCGTTTATCAACATCATCACTATCTTCTCGTTACATCTCACTTATATTTTATTTTTGTATTTTGCAACAAATTAGTTCACTTACAAGCGTTCAAAACAATAAATATAAATAACAAACATTCTTTTGCATACAATAATCAATACTATTCTCTCTATCCATAAAATACAACTAATCAGATATCGCTTTAAAAACTATCTGAGTACACATCTTTAAGTAAACATATATCAAATATGTTTTTTTTTTGTTGAAATCGTAATTCTTACGTTCACTGTTAATCTGACATAACCACAATTCTATGACCACAACAATATTTATTACTGACTCTTACTCTGAATCATTCGACATCGCATCATGATTAAAAACAAGCCAAGGATGTAACCTATCGACGGCATAAACCGACCTATATGGTTTGCAGCCTTCTTTCCTAGTAATAGGAGTCTCCTCTATTTCATAGCGATCGTTGCCTATTATTTTAGAAATTTTGTACGGTCCTACACATTTTGGTATTAGTTTACGACTATGTCCAGGGTCTGTGCGAATATCTTTTTCTCCACGAACTAAATCTCCTACTTTATACTCAGTTGGTTTTTTATGCGACTTATCAAATCGCTCTTTTTGTACTTGTTGGTTTATTTGAATTCGCGAGTCTGCATCCGATCTAATTTCATCGCGATTTAACGGGGTATGAGATTCCGCGACAAGTGGATTCATGAAACCATCCGAAACGCCGGTGGTTTGAACTCCAAACAACATTTCAGACGGAGTACGACCAGTGGATTTGTTTATAGTGTTGTTCAAAGACCACTGTATCTGGGGTAAAAACAAATCCCACTCATTTTCTAGTTTATTGTGATTAGCAGCCGTTATTGCATCAACAATAGTTCGATTGTACCTCTCAACCTGACCATTGGCCCTGGGAGAGGCAACCGCATTTAAGATATGTTTAACGCCCCTTTTATTAATAAAATCTGAAAACTCTTTGCTCGTAAAACTAGTGCCACGATCAGATATCAAACGACGTGGTACTCCGAATAGCGAGAAATATTCCGTAAATACCTGAACACTAGTACTACTTTTAACATCTTTTACTGGCTTTATATAAATAAATTTAGTAAAGGCATCAATGATCACTAAAATATGACAATTCTTTTTCTTGCTAATGCGAAATGGACCACAGTGATCGGTATGAAGTGTATCAAATGGTTTGTTAATTTTTGGGATTGGATGAAGCTCTCCTTCTTTTGCTCCAGCTGGCAACTTATTGTGAGCACAATTTAAACAAGAATTACAATATTTTTTAACAAAACGTCTCATTTTTTTAAACCAGTAAATCTGATTTATCCTACTGTAAGTCTTATCAAAACCGAAATGACCGACATCGTCGTGATTCATACGAACTATTTGCCATCTTACTGATTTTGGAACTACCCACTTTAAATTGATTTCGTCATTTTTATCACTAGATATTCTGTATAAACGGCCATTTCATTTCATGATGAACTGAAATATAATTGATTACAGAGTAGTTCCCAATTCGCTAGTATTTGGCATCGCAGTTTTAGAGAAAATAAAAATAAAACTTTTCTCTATGGATTGGTAACCCTGATTTGACACTTCTTTTTCGCGCGTTTACCGGCATCGCATGCAAAAATGGTTTCGGAAGAAAAATTACTTCGAAAAATACGGAAATACAATAAAAAGTTGGAGCGTCAGCGTCGAAAGAAAAGACGGAGTCATGATAGTGTACGCGGGCGCAGCCTCAGTTCAAATCGGCGGCAAAGTGTCGAACGTGACCGGAGCCCTTTGCGCGCCATTACACCGGATAACGAAGGTAAGCTTTGATTTAGGTACAACTAAGTCTAAACACCTGGCTGGCTGCAATGGTCGAGTATAATATACCGTGTTAGTACGAGATACTTAAACACGAAGATCAACTTTGATACGAGATATCAACTTTGATGTAAAACAGATTTCTGTTACCGGCACGTGATGCCGATTTGGTCAAAACCAGCATGTGCTTTCAGTACGAGATACTGTTTAGTGCTATTAAAGTGCTGTTGAGAAACCTTACCTAATGGTATTCTTTTTCTCACATTTCAGAAGAAATCATCGAACAGAGTGAAATTTATCCTCAAATTTCGGGTCCTGACGAAGAATCTGTCGCTCATAATGTACAAATCCCAGAGGTTGAACCTTTAGTGTCACCGGAGGCGTCAGATAGCCATCTTACGGAGGAGCAAAATACCGAACTTGTGCAGGCCCTGGGACAAGAATATGACGACATTAAAAAATATGAAGGAACAATTAACAATGACATTTGCAAACGGTGGAATTACTTATTAACACATGGTCTGTCTAAGACTGAAAAAGATGACATTATAAAGTGTCACAATTTGCCTGAAAACTGCCAACTCTTAGATGCCCCAATCTTGAACGAAGAAGTGAAGGCAGTGATCTCTGAAACGGGAATAACTAGAGACAAGTGTATTGCCTACCAGCAAAGACAGATGGGCACAGCACTTACAATAATAGGCAAAGTCATGTCTCATATAATTAACAACCCACCAGATAAAATAACTATGTTAAAAAATCTCAGTGAAGCATCAAAGTTGGTGTGTGACCTCCATCATCAACAAAAAAAAACCAGAAGGGCACTAGTGTCTCCCCAACTGGACAAGCATTTCTTAGAAATGACGCAAAATACTACCCGAAATGAATTTTTATATGGGGACAATTTATCAGAAAGGATTAAGGTAAATAAGATAATACAACAGAGTTCAAACTCTATTAAGAAGACTGCACCAAAGCCAGCAATCCCTGCCAAGAACACAAATAACAAATATATGGTAAACAGGATCAGTCCACCACGACAGTTGAATCAGCGTCAACCAACCAAGGGGATGGCACGAGGTGGACCACGGACTCGACCACAGCCATCACAACACAGGACATCCTACAACCCACAGCGTTCCGAGAGAACCCGGGGTGCCCACTACAACAACAGGAAATAAATAAGGTACATGCTGGCAATTTAAAAAACTACTTTGCTTGTTGGTTGTCATTAACAAATGATCCTATTATATTGCAGTGGATTAAAGGATATCATATTCCTTTCATGTCTCAGCCTTATCAAAGTATAGTCCCTAAAAATAATTTACCTGATTGTGAAATTCCACTTATGCAGGAAGCTATTGTTAACCTTTTACAATTAGGAGCTATAACACCATGTTGTCATTCAAAGGGAGAATTCATCTCAAAGGTTTTCCTTGTTCCAAAACCTAACGGCAAGCATAGATTCATTTTAAATCTAAAACCTTTGAACAAGTTTATAAAAGTTAGCCACTTTAAGATGGAAGATATTCGCACTGCAGTAAGGTTAATTGATGAACATTATTATATGTGTTGCATAGACCTTAAGGAATCATACTTATTAGTACCTATAGCATCTGAACACAGAAAGTACCTCCGTTTTTAATTTGATGGAACCTTATATGAATTTACAGCATTGCCATATGGGTTATGTACTGCACCTAGTGTGTTTACCAAATTGTTAAAACCTGTGGTTGGTTATCTCAGAAATTTAGGCCTCCTATCAACAATATACATTGATGATCTTTTATGTATTAGCCAAACTTATAATGAGTGTTTACAGAAAATGAAAACAACAATTGGTGTGTTAAAGTGCTTAGGCTTTATTATTAATTCTGGAAAAAGCAACCTAGTGCCTAGTAAATATTGCAAATTTTTGGGGTTCATGATTAACACCACATCAATGTGCCTTGAACTACCTTTAGAAAAAAGAAATACAATTAAGAGTATGATTGATAAATTTCTGAAATTAAAAAAATGTAAGATTAGAGAATTTGCTAGATTGTTAGGTACATTAATAGCAGCATGTCCAGCTATACCATATGGCATAGTACATACAAAGCAAATGGAACATGTTAGATATTTAGAATTACTGAAATCAAAGGACAATTATGATGCATCCATGACCTTACCTATAGTATTACAGTCAGACTTTCAATGGTGGAAGCATAACATAATGCATAACAGCAAAACATATAAGTCAAGAAAATTTGATTTACAAGTATATACAGATGCTTCCCTGACAGGTTGGGGTGCTCATTGCAATGGTGAGAGTGTTGGAGGCTTGTGGTCATTATCAGAACAAAAGTATCACATAAACCAGTTAGAACTAATGGCAGCCTTTTTTGGTTTAAAATGCTTTGCAAATTTAAAAAATAATTGTAATATTCTTGATTGAATTGACAACACTACTGCCATTGCTTGCATTAACAAGATGGGTAGTGTTCAATTTCCACACCTCAATGATGTTAGTAGAATGATATGGGATTGGTGTGAAGCTAGGTGCATTAATGTCCAGGCATCTTACATAAAATCTAAAGATAACTTGGCAGATGAGGAATCAAGGAATACTAACATTGACACAGAGTGGGGATTATCAATAGATGCTTTCAATAGAATTGAAAAAGAGTTTGGCAAGCCTAGTATTGATTTATTTGCTACCAGAAATAATGCAAAATGTAGAACATATGTGTCATGGCATAGAGACCCATATGCATTTGAAATAGATGCCTTCACATTTGACTGGAGCTCCTATTTTTTCTACGCATTCCCACCATTTGCATTAATTACAAAATGTCTGCAAAAAATTAAAAACGATGGGGCGAAGGGAATCCTGGTATACCCACTGTGGACTTGTCAGCCATGGTACCCTTTGGCAACAATGTTGATGGTTACAAAACCAATCATATTCTATCCTAATAAGAATTTATTACAATCTCCTTTCAGCACGGAACACCCATTAAGCAACCAGCTTACCCTGGCAGCGAGCATCTTTTGCGGGAAGCATTCAGACGTAGAGGTTTGCCAGAGGGCTCACTAAATATTATGTTATCATCCATTTCACCAGGTACGCTAAAGCAATATGGTACTACTTATAAGAGTTGGTGGTTATTCTGCCAAAACCAAAGTGTAGATGTTTATACAGCTTCCATAACAGATGTAATACAGTACCTAACTGAAATACATAAAACGAATGTTGGCTACAGCTCGTTAAATACAGCTAGATCTGCACTTTCCCTTCTGTTAAATGAAAGAATTGGCAGGGATGATCACATCAAACGTTTCTTTAAAGGTTTATACAGAATTAAACCTGCTTTACGCAAGTATGTTAATACTTGGGATCCTTCAATAGTGCTAAGATTTCTGTCTAATTGGGGTGATGATAAAAATTTAAATTTGAAAATGTTAAGTAAAAAGCTTGTCATCTTATTAGCTCTTGCTACTGCTCAAAGAGTGCAGACTATATCAGTAATTAAAATACAAGATATATCCATGTCACAAGATATAATACATATTAACATTACGGATCTTATAAAAACATCACTGTCATCAAGAACTGAAACATTAATTAAACTACCGTTTTTTGACCAGAACCCCAGTGTTTGCCCAGCTAGAGCTATAAAAACATATATTGAGCTAACATCATCTCTAAGGAATGATGAACAATACTTGCTATTGACTAGTAGGAAACCATATAAAAGAGCATCAAAACAAACAATTAGTAGATGGATTAAGTCAGTTATGAAGGAAAGTGGTATTGATACCAAAATATTTAGCTCACACAGCACACGTCATGCAGCCACATCTACTGCTAAACAGGCAGGGGTATCATTAGATGTGATTAGAAAAACTGCTGGGTGGTCAGATAGCTCTCTTACATTTGCCAGGTTTTATGATGTACCAGTGAATGTTAATGCCCCACATGACAGCTTTATTAATGCTGTCTTTAATGCTAACTTGAGGATGTAATTATTTTTTATTCTCTCTTTTATAAAATTAATAAATGGTCAATGATTATTTATGTTATTTTTAGACTGTCATTAGAGTTATATTTTGGTTATATGGCTAAGGGTCAGTCAAATATGTTTCACTATAGCATTTATTGTTACTTATTGTATCTGATTAAGATACAAGACTGATAGTAATAGTACTTATGTTATGTTGTTGTTGCTGTTCATTGCAATTTTATTGTCATGAAAATACTAGTAGCAAATTGTCATTTTTGTTTGTCTTAAATGACGCCCTGTTTATGTAAGCCGCATAAAGGCTATTTGTTCTTATTCTAACATTTTAAATATCTAAAGATTATTGATGTTACATATTTACTAGCATACCTACTGTTGTTTGAGTATATAAGTCTCAAATAAATTTGATTCATATATGGTTGTTTTGATATGTATCTTTTCAAAATAGTTGCCCATATCGACTTTGACTCTAAACAGCTACTCTGTAATCAATTATATTTCAGTTCATCATGAAATGAAATTGATTAATCAGACGAACTTACCTTAAGTGAAGTCCGATTACAATTTCATGAAGGATGAACTGAAATATAATTACCCACCCAACCCATCCTTTTTAGGATCAGTCCCTTGTCGAATGGGCCATAAGAGCAACGCTATCTCTAAAGAGTGTCAAATCAGGGTTACCAATCCATAGAGAAAAGTTTTATTTTTATTTTCTCTAAAACTGCGATGCCAAATACTAGCGAATTGGGAACTACTCTGTAATCAATTATATTTCAGTTCATCCTTCATGAAATTGTAATCGGACTTCACTTAAGGTAAGTTCGTCTGATTAATCAATTTTTAACAGTATAATTCTTATGAATCTCGACAATGTCTTTTGTTTCTGAATCATTCAAAATATTAATTATCCTTTGTATCTCTGAATCCTGTTCCTGAACAGTGCGCAACCACGCATCGTCATCTATGGTTAAAACATCAACCACCTGTTCTACGTCATGGGATTCAGAGTCACTTGGGTTGCGTGACAGGGTATCGACATGACTCATCTTGTTACCATCGCGATGTTCTACGGTAAAATCGTACTCCTGCTTTGATATGTACCAACGCGCCACTCTCGGTATTAAATCTTTTTTTGTCATAGTGCTGCGTATAGCGGCACAATCAGTGACAACTTTAAACGATTTACCCAAAACATAAACTC